>BROG01000093.1:1535000-1665042 GCA_030159075.1 Atrina japonica | reverse complement strand
CACACACACACACACAGAGTATTTGCTATGCATTTATCTGTTGAATAAGAACGTACTAGAGATACTAATCATACAATGTCATCGATACTTAATGTAGCAAATTACGCCGTGATTTAGATAGTGTGACATCACACTGCTGCTAATGCTTTCAAAGATTTCATAACCATCACTGTGGTATTTTGAGTTTAAAACACTTAATATTATTATACGTCCTATCGATGTATTAAAATTGAACACTTGCTATATATTCTACTGTTTTCAGTGGTACAGATTGATATCTCATCCTTATGACGAAGATGATGTGAGCAGACATTTACTAATATCCGCCCAATGTTAAGACACCGATAAATTAAAATCAATAAATATAAAAATTACCTTTTGTTCCTTTTTCTCCTTTGTCCCCATTGTCACCTTTATCTCCATTTTCTCCTGTAATTCAAAAAGAAATTTTCTTACAAGTCATTTTCGTATTGAACATATTTTTTAAACATCAAAGATCGAATAAAGAATCTGGTGCTCGTTTTACGAAAGATCGTAAGTCCTAAATTCTAACTTTAAGTCCTATCTGCCATGGCAACGCATCGCTGATTGGTCAGTTCTTTAACAAATAGGACTAAGACTTAGGATTTAGGACTTACGACCTTTTGTAAAACGGGCTCCTGAAATTTTACAACTAGTAGATATCACGCAGTGTATAGGTATATCTCTAAGAGGTAGTAAGCACAACTCTCAATGTGGACTGACGGTGGATGTGATTGGTCGACAAGTGACCGGGCAATAGTGGATGCTCACTGTTTCATGGCACCTGATCCCTCATCGGAGTTTTCCAGAGGACTGTTTTTCCAATATCATCTAGGTTGTATAAACTGTTAAAACCTTGAAATTTTGATTTTGCTTATAACGTGGCATTCGATATATACATTATTTGATTCTAAAATTTCTGAGAAATCGTTCATTGACACACACACACACACACACACCTACACACACCTACACACGCACACACACACACACACACACTATATATATATATATTACACATATATATATATATATATATATATATATATGGCAGATTGCACGAGTGCTACATGAACGAAATATGGCAACTGATTGCACGACGTGCTACATGAAATAACGTAAACTAATGTGCACCTACATGAAATAACATGTCCCCTGTCCATGCTAATGTTACGTAAAAGTTTTATGAAATAACAGGAAGTAAGTTACTAATGTTGCAGTTTTGCTGGTGTTACTATTGTTAGGAAATTTTCAATATCAATGCTTTTGATCAATGTTCCTTAATCCATGAAATTAGCGTCTTTAGCAGTTGCCATTTGCAAAGAGCATGCAGCATTCTTAGTAAATGTGTGCGGATGTAGTCAAAACACAGTTAATTTTTACTATATAGTAAAACTAAATAAAAATAACATAGATAATTTTATTTCAATATATATTAGTTAGATGTAACATTACACGTTATATCATCTTTATGAGTTCATGTTATTCATTAATTTAATTAATTTTAGTATTTCCGTCCATGTAACACTAGCACTCGTGAAATCTGAGATATATAATCATTAAAAAGTTTTTATTTACCTTCTGACCCTGTTTCGCCTTTCGATCCCTTTACTAAGATAATTTGCCTTCGTTTTCGAGTCCTATTTTCTCCAATATCTGCGTTAATAAGATGAAGATACGATTAAAAGAATAAGATTTGATGAGTAAGAATAAATAAAAGAATGATAATAACACTGTTTTTTTTCAATTCTGACTTAATTCATTGTAGTTAAAAATGCATTTTATAATATTTTATATCTAAATAAAATCTACAAAGTACTGATATATCTAATAAATATACAAGAACATTTGTTTTCTTGATGTGGTTTAAAATGAATTATTGATAACTTAACAAAAGTAAATTGTTTCGCCGATAAACAAAAGTAAATTGTTTCTCCACAATGGTTATGCGAAAAAACATAAACTCAATATTCATAAACACTTGGCCTTTATCAAGTGAAAGTCATTGCCATGACGCTGTGTGCAGACTTAATACTATGTAACAAATATACATATTGTCGTCTTTCACTTGATAAATGCCAAAGGGCCGGAAGTTTGTGAATAATGAGTGTTGTACTTTTTTTTCGCATAACCATTACGATCATAGAAGTGAAATTGTGGAGGAATTATTTCATAACAAAAATTAATTAAACATTTTTGACAAATTGTTTATCGGCGAAACAATTCGGAACATTGACAAAAATTGATAAAAATAAATATATGTATAGATAAATCAAATGAAAATAAAGCTCATATAGCTTTCATCAAAACGGGCACAGTTCTTTCTAATTTACAACGAAAGAATTGCATAAATTATTAATAAATTTATCATATTTTCATTCAGTAAAATTTATATATCATTATTCTTTTTCATTAGAAAATAATTATACAGAAACATAAATTGATGGATTAACTGACAAACAAAAAGAAATGAATAAGTCGAAGCACATACATAAATCTTTCCTACATATAACGAATATTTTGTACAATATCTGGGAATTTTTATGTTATGTAATTTTAAACAAATCACTGATAAATATTATGTTTTCAGAAAATTTTACATTAAAAAATGTTTGATGCCTGCTGGTTATTTATAGACACAGATACGTACCTTAAAGAAATGGATCAACGTTACTAAAATGTGTGAATAATTTGTAAAACATTAAACTGACTGGAAAAATATAGATTTTTATAAATATCAATAACAACACCAAAGTTATAGTTTTACAAAACAGGCCAAAACAAATGCTCAAGGCGATTCTTTCTGTAAATACGACTTCATCAGTTAAGCTCAAATCTTATTTAAATGTATATTTCCGAAACAAAAAATTGTATCATACGAGGCCAAATAAAAAAAAAACACTAAATGAGATACTAAATCCGTCTAAGAGTTTCCATTTGTAAAAATGAATATTTTAGCTTTTGAGAAGTTTAGAATTGTTTAAAAATGGGTTATCTGAGCGAAATATTATTTTAGTATAAAATAATCGGCTGGTACCATGGAACTGGTTTATGTATACCCGAGGGGTTCAGTCTGAGTACCAACAGTAAATAATTATTTTTTCTAATAAGAAATTAGTTTATACATGTTTAGTTAATAATTATAATTGATAACAGGCTTACTCTTCTTGAAATTTGTGGCCAACATCATATTTTCCAAAATACTTTCTTCTGCCTCCCCAAGAACCTCCAAATGTTTCACAATGGCTTCTTTTCTATCGTGTGTTTGTTGTCTACATTCTTCGGAAATATCCTTTTGTATTTCATGAAACATTTGAATAACTTCTCTTTGAATTAAGCAGTCAACATCACCAATCGCACACCGCGTATTTGAATTTTTAAGCGAATATACCATAGATACAATTAAAAATAAATAGATAAAAATCATATAATGAAAAAACATATTTGATATTATGTTTTAATTACTTTTTTTATTCTAAACTTAACTTATACCACCAAAAATGATGAATTGGTCTAAAGCAATTTTATTTTAGCTTTTTTTTTATTCTGAACTTGGTTAATTTATTTCCCAAATGATGGATTGATTTAAATATCGTAAAATATTTATAGTCGTTGGTTGTCGATATCTGTCTCGCATCTAGTAATTGTGAAATCATTTAACCGTGCACTGACAACAAGTAGGAGTATTCGATTTTTGATTGGATGAAAAAGAAATCATTGAGATGACGATAACCGGTATAGTCTATGTCACATGTTCTTTCTTCATTTCGTAATGATTTTGAATTCTATGTTTTAGGTTGCTCTACAAACGTTATCATCTTTGTGATATATTACGTTTTACTTTTATCTACCGTCAACAATTTACGTTTTAGTTTTTTTTTAATGACGAGCTCAAAATGTAAATTACAATTATACCCTTCGATATTTTGCATCATACGACTGTGTCTTTCAACCACTGTATGAACACATGTACGAAAATTGTACAAAAACTATTGCTCCACTTGGCATTAAAATTAAAAAACATATTGAAGACTGCGACTTATTTCTTTACACTATTTCAGACTTAAATGTATATACAACACCTCCCTGGGAACTAACAAAACCAACTGTTTCTCTATACAACTTATCTCTAAACAAAACAAAAAAATGAATCAAATCCATTAGATTTTAAACAACAATATTTGGAATTAAAATATATTTATGACAACAACAACTTTTTACCCATTTTCACTGATGGATCAAAGTCCTCAACCAACGTTTCAGCTGCAGCCATTATTAATTTTGAAATTCTCAAAACAAACATGCCTCGTGATGCCTCTATTTTCACCACTGAGGCCACAGCGATTTTACTTGCATTAAATTATATAAATGCAAAAGCAATAAGACAATGTGTTATTTACTCAGATTTTTTGTCTTGTTTAAAATCAATAGAAAGCGTAAACCTTTATAATAACATAATCTTTTAAATATTAGAGACAGTACATATTTTGACATCTGCAGGTACAGAGGATTCCTGGCCACATCGGCATAAAAGGAAATACCAAAGCTGATGAAATAGCTAAATTAGTAATGAGAAATTTACAGTCTGAAAATAAAATTCCTTTCACAGATCTTAAACCATCTATCACAGATTATATAACCACAACGTTTCGACAATATTGGGATCTGTAAACTGAAAATAAATTTCATGAAATAAATACAAAAGATGAGGTTACTCTGACCAGTCTTCGTATTGGTCACAGTAACCTTACACATAGATATTTATTATTTAAAGAAGAACTACCGGAATGTATACCATGTGGTTCAAGACTAACAATTGAACATATTTTGACAGAATGTACAGATTTTAAATTTGATCGTGAGAAATATTACTCCAAGACAGGTCTTAATAGTGTTTTTAATAATGTCGCTGGCGACGTCATTTTAGAATATCTAAAAGATATTGGTTTGTATTCTAAAATTTGAAATGTCTAAAGTCTTTTATTAATAATTTACAAACATATTGTTCTTTACAAAATGTTTAATGTTCAAAAGTTTCATGTGGAAAATATAATCACTCTGTTTTTACTTAAAAAAGAAATATTTTATCATGCATCGCCACGATATAATTGAAATATCGCTGAAAGTAGCATTAAACAATAATAAACAAACAAACAAACGAATATGATTATAATATATAAATATATATTCAAGATGGATCTAATCATTTAGCGTACGTCAACTCAACTTCCTGGGTGTTTTAACGAACGTATTAAATGATTTACTTCCATTCTATGTCAAAACTCCATGTTCTCACATACTAAAGTCTTTTCCCAATAAAAGAAAATACAATTTCAGTATGGTATTAAAACGAATGGTGTTCAAACTATATTTAGAAATATCTTAAGTACCGAGTATCCCGATACGATAAGTACGTTTTTAATTTGAGTAAATTAATTATAAGCAATGAATATAGATGAAATTGATCGTAGTGTATATTGCACATGATTTCATCTCAATATCAACTCTTGACTATTGACTGAATATTATTACCTGGAGCAATGTTTGACTTAGTTTACCTTAGTTAGTATGTTCGTAATTTGAGGAGTCTTTGTTAGCTATTATTTTTTTTATTGTTGTGTTTAATAGTGTCCTATGACATGTTTCAAAATGTTGTAATATGCATTTCAACTACAACATCAACACTGTCGGAAGCAAATTGAAAGTGTGTGTGTGTGTGGGGGGGGGGGGGCTAAACCAACTTAAAACACACACACACACCAGAAACATCTAGGCGCTAAGCCTTAATTTTCAACACCTATTTCTATCTTTGCCAAAAAAGTTCCGACGCCTATGAATATTACCACATTTGTAGTCATAATGCATATTTAATACATTTTCCGATATCTAAAATAAGTCACTGAACATTAACCATTAATATTTGTTTCTGACACAATACAATTTTGAATTTTGAAGTGTTTTACGCTTACCTCAACGATTTTCAGTTATAAATGTTAGTAGTGGACGAGGAAATCTAGTTACAATGTGTTCGGGAAGAGACTATCGGCCTTTCGCAAGTAAGCTGGCAAACTTTCTCACAAAAATCAATTTAGGTTCCAGCGGGGCTTGTACCTGCGCTGACAACAATTGAGATATTTCAGGGTTTAAATCGTAAAGTTCTCCTCACTCGGAAGCCCCTAAGTGTTTTCCAATACTGTACGTTTACTTATTTTAGCGGTATTCTAATATTAGCGCCTATCAACACAATGCCTAAGTTACAGTTTTGCAAAATAAGAAAACCAAAACAAATGCTCGAGACGATCGTTTCTATCAATTAAAACTACAATTCAGCTACATTCTTGCACAAAAACATTTCTTCACCTATATACGGGTTAAACACATTAAAAGAATACATCATAGTTAATGCAAGGGGGGTAATTGAGGAATATTATAAACATAATACCAAAGTTATAATGCCAAAGAAGATCGTTTCTGTCAATTAGACTTCATCAGTTGAGATCCAATTTTAAATATAGATTTTCTAAAGGGAAAGTAATATTATTCAAGGCCAAATAATAAATCTAAACGCATAGCCTAATTCGTTTAAGATTAATGACCTTAAAAAGATGACTATCTTAGCTTCTGAATTATTCAGAATTTAAATGATGTTATCAGTGCCAAATTAAACTTTAGTATAAAATTATCAGTTGGTACCGAAATACCAGATATTAGGTTCATGTACATCCTTGGGGACTCAAACGGTCCACCAGCAGTGGCAAAGACCTAGTGGTTATAATACCAAAGTTATAATGCACAAGACGAAATTATGCAATAATAAATGAAAATGACAAAGTCTGAAAATTCTTCAAAAGCACGTCAAAAATTAATATTCCGATTTCTATGAAAATTACAAACTTACATCATACATCCATGTAGATCATTCAGAAACAATCTGTTTTTCAATTCATGTAGCGGTTCTGGAGAAGAATATATTAAAAGAGGGGTACCTTATGTGACTTATTTTGTCCCACCCTGGATCCATCCCGGGGCCGATCTGACTGAAAACTACAACTTGGTGGAGGATCTTGAGTACTTGCATCCTGTATAATTTCGTCAAAATTCCTTCAGTGGTTTTGAAACAAAAGTTGATAGTGTGAAAAATTCACCTCCCTCTTTTTTGCAGTCTTAAAAAATCATTAAAATTCTAGATATTACATTTCGACAAAATTCTTGCACAAAATTATTTCGTCACCTAACTACAAGTAAAACACATCAAATGAATGCATCAAAGTGAATACAAGGGAAGATAATTAAGGAAATCATACAAAAATGAATCAAAATGACAAAATCTGAAAAGACCCAAAAAACGCGTCAAAAATAAATATTTCGATTTCTATGAAAACTATAAACTTTAATCATACATCCATGCAGATCAATCAGAAACAATCCGTATTTCAAATCATGCAGCGGTTCTGGAGAAGAAAATTTTAAAAGAAGGGTATTTTATGTGACCTATTATGCCCCACCATAGGACCAAAATGGCTGAAAAATACAAACTTGTTAAAGAACCTTGAACACTTGCTTACTGTAAAGTTTCGTCAAAATCCTTTCAGTAGTTTCAGAGAAGTAAAAAATATGAAAATGTACTGAAGGACGGACGCGGACGACGGACGTTAGTGATCACAATAGCTCACTTGAGCCTTTGGCTCAGGTGAGGTAAAAACAGTAATACCCATTCGAAATATTACTTTAGTATGAAAAGGACATTCCCAGTTTTTTATGTTTAGCGTCCACCCTAAAATCAAAAATATTTCTATCAGGGAAAAAAACACAAAACGACAGAAAATACACAAGACATTTTTATGATAATAAATGCAATTGTATACACATTTAAGTGTTTGCCTAATATGTTAACAAAACAAAACCAAAATTACACTTACAAAAACATATCTTTGGAACATACTAATAGATAACTTGTGAAATGTAAGTTTTCACAATGATGAAAACAAATATTCGTGTTTAACTGTTTATTTTAGTGTTATGTTCAATTCCCCCTATATGTTTGTTTGTGTTATCTCAAAACCTATCTATCAGCAGACGCTAAACAAAGAAAACACTTGGAATGGCCTAATCATATGTCAAACTGGAAAATATGTTTTTCATGTTATCTACAATTCCCTACTCAAGAATTATCTGATGTATAGTTAATGTATTTTCATAACTTTTATGAATGAAATATTGTTTAGAAGAATTTAACACAGTAGCCAATCTAAATAATATCTGACGTTTGTTTAACACAGACTCCGAGAATAAGGTCATAATTTGATCGAAGAATGATATCTTTTATGTCATATTCCTCTGGTTTATGTATTAACCACTCGATGTCCAATATTTTTATCTTTCGATTTCACATCTAAGTCACGTGATATATTCTACGCAGTTGTATTATCAATATAGGTAGAGTCATGCACCAACTACTCACAAATTGTGGGTTACGAAACTGTGGTCAAAATATGACAATACAATATCAATGAAGTACCACAATCTGTGTTCATTTCATTATACACTGACCATGCGTGGGACGGAGAAAATGACATCATCATAGTCATGGATTCGGTACGGCAGTCGCTGAACTTTAAAATGTTTGATTGGTTGAATATGTTACAACCTAAAAACAACAAAATAAAATAATAATCAAACTTGAATTAATCATTTACATCTATTGTATGATTTCAAGGGCATTAGCAGTGTTTATTAAAAGTTATTGAGTTATATACAGGCATAAAGAATCTTATATACCTATATATTTTGTGAAAATAAGGTCAGGTCCAGTGTGGTATGTATATACAAATAGTAAAGTTGAATTAATCAATTATATATATATATATATATATATATATATATATATATATATATATATATATATATATATATATATTGAAATTGTATATCACTGTAAGTAGTTAAAAAGGAGAACATTTGAAATAAATACAGCTAATGCCAATATAAATGAAAATGGTGATGAGAAATGATTAACCAGATGACACTTTTATGTATGGAAGCCGAACCAAGTCAATAACTTTCATGTCACAATATGTATGGTGAGCTTGAAGGAAGATGCCATTTTGGAATCATAATCATTATCATAATACTTAAAAAAACCAAAGAAGTACGCCTCTCCTCACATTTTTTTTCAGTCTTAATATTTGATTTGTAATTAATATTTAAGAAATTCTAATTAAGTTATATTAATGCGAAAATTCCTATGACACCTAGTCATGCTTTCAGGTAATCATCAATGTCTAATGCGCACATTAAAAGACATAAAGTGATTGTTAACTCAAAACGGTCATATAGGTCTACGCGGTAAAGTGGAACATCCGAGTTCTGTCACAAATCAAAACAATAGTTTATTTTCAAAACTAGGGGTGTACAGGTAATAGGTTTGTCTTGAATTGATTTCATGCGTTACTGTAGCAGTTATATTTTAATGCCCAACATTTAACTTGTCAACCCTGTTTTGATATTGTTTAGATTCGATGTGTAAATAAACATTTGCCAATGAATCCTGTTAGAAATGTACAGTTGTAGAGAAATCCATACAAACTGGCGAGGTTGAGAATTCAAATTTTAGGTAATAAAGCATAACGGCAGTGAATTCCAATAGCAAGAATTATCATTCCTACTTGCCACCATACATATGAGTATCCAGTGAGGAATAAAACGTTTTTCCCCTGCATCTTGTGTAGAATCACCCGTATGATAATTTAAACTTTACTCCGCCCCACAATTTTATGTGAATTGGAATTCTGAAGTGTTCTTCGCCATACTTTCAGTTACATAGTAATGATAAGTTTTTAATGGTGGAGGAGAGAACCCGGTAAAACTATTAATGCACCCAGGAAGAGTCCAAAAGCCTTCCGCAAGTAAACTATTAAACTTCATCACAAATACCAGCTTAGGTTTCAGCGGGTCTCGGAGACAATATAGTAATATGATATTTTTACATTAATCTTATGATGCCCATCAGGTTGGGTAGCCAATACGTTTTATGCGTTGTTGTTGTTCAGTTGTGCTGTTTCCGATCACTTGTTAATCATAACTACCGAAATATTTGTGAAAAGATGTGTACATTTCCTAAATAAACTTGTATAACTGTCAAGATGACATATGGCTACAATCATGTAAAGTGGAATCTCGCCGAAGGACCACCTCGCTTAAGAGACAACTCACATTTAAGACCACAAATATTTAGTCTCGCGAATTTCTCAATGAATATTAAATGGGTCAACACTCTCACTTAAGAGACCATCTCGCAAATCAGACCACTATGAGTCACCCAGTTAGATGGTCGCAGTATGTATATATGTTTGATTAATGGTGGTTTTACATTCAGCTACGGGTTTTTTTTATTTTTAACGGATATGTGATCAGCTTTAGTTGTGCTATGGCCTGACCCCCGAATGCAGAGAATTTTCCTTTAAGTGCCATGGGACCTCGAATCGAGTCAACTCGCGTGTAAGTCAAACGCTCTACTACTAAACTATCACAAGCAGTTTACATGTTTGAAGCCGAATAAAATATTATTATTGAACGTAATTGATCAGATGACCAATTAGCTTCATTCTATTCTGTCCTCAGGTAGTTAATTCAATAAGAGGACTCCATGGCAGAGTGGTTAAAGCATTGGGTTTTGAACCTTGAAGTCTCTCAATTCTGGTCAGCGCAGTTTCGAGCCCCACTGAAACCTTAGCTGATTTTTGTGAGAAAGTTTGCCAGTTTACTTTCGGGAGGCTGGTGGTCACTTCCCATGTACATTGTAACCGGGTTTCCTCGATCAACAATAATAACAGGTCGACACCAAGTAACTGAAAATTTTTTGAGTGTGGCGTAAAACACTTAAAAATCAAAGTTAATTTTTAATAAAGATTTTCGTCTGGTATTTTTGATAAAATAAATGTTTCCTAGTAAATATGATCTAACACGGTAAAGAAGTGTAGATGTTTTATATATTCAAGATCGTAAATATAATTTATTGAGAAGTGTTTTACTGGATCTTGCTACGGATCTGAGAAGGCTACAATAATGAACATTTCAATACATATGCAGAGAGAGAGAGAGAGAGAGAGAGAGAAAGAGAGAGAGAGAAAGAGAGAGAGATTTTTTGATAAGAAACAGACAAGCAATATTAATTGCACCTCGTTATATATAAATTATTTATTCACATGGCATACATTTATAAATAAACACTCGTGCACTGAACATAAGTGGCTAATGACTTTACGTCAAAACGACAGATCATCATAACAAAGATACACATGGTGGAGCTGAACAATATAAATGAATAACAACAAGCGCAAAACCATTAAAGAAGACACCATACTACAGAATTATAAACGAATATCACTTTAAAAGCATATTAGCTGTCAAAATTATTATGTTTTGTTTGTATTAAAAGTTTCAAATATTCGCCGTTTTATAAAAAAAAACCCAGTTTAAGAAAAATTGTAAAAAAGTCGAATTTGTGAAAAGAAATTGAATGTGAATAATGATCTAGTAAACATTTGTATTCTTAAGTTGATGACAGGAATATCAATCGTCGTTGTAGGTAATATATGCAGAGTATGTTAAAATTTTCTATGGCAATATATCTTTTTTCGCCTTTTTAATAATAGTTTTCGTCTATGGCAATATATCTTTTTCCCCATCAAAATGACATACTGTATTGCCTTTAATGTATCAAGTTTGTATTTGATATTCTAAGCCAATATTTAACTCAATTTGGAAAAAAGCAGCATTTCCAATAAAATTTTTGATAAAAAAAAACAATGTAAAATTAAATAAAGTGAAGAATGCACCACATTTTCTAATGGCTGTTTTACAGCTGGTCTATTTACCCACAATTATAAAGCACCGTTTTTATTTGACCATTTCGTGGTATTCTAACTTTCAGAAATTAAGTAAAACTAGACTGGTCATCAAAGATGACTGAGAAAAAGCTACTTTGGTCAATTTAAGAGATTTCTATTTTATAGTAACAGCTACAATCTTGGATGAAAGGAGGGGCTGTAGGAAATATTTTTGAAAAAGTCCACCGAAGACTATTTAGGCCAAATGTTGTTTAAACTGTATAATGGGATTTAAAAAAAATTAAAAAGTTTAAAATCAAATTCGACCAATTTATTTTTACAATCGTTATTCAATCAACAGTAGCCATCTTTTATGAAAGACGTGGTTGATCGACAAAATTTTGAAAGGAGACCACCAAATTACTAACTTTTTTGAAGTTTGACAAACATCTATTTAACGTCCCATATCTCTGGACAATATTACCTGAAATTGGATATCATTTCCATTGTTATAAATCAATCTACCATATTTGGTTAAACTTTGAGAGAAGACATTTTATTATTCAGTTATTTGACGATGAACAGAGAGACAAACGGAAAGAATGATTCATCCTCCAAAACGTTTAACCATCGATCGCCAAAGCACAGAGAACTGCATGAATTAAATATCAGTTATAAAGTATCTTCTTTATGTTTCCTTGCAATAAACAAAACCAAAAACAGTCAAACAACATAGATAGTAATACTGTCTGATTAAATGTGGGTCGCAGCAAATCGCTATATGAATACATAGAATTAACTGTTATAAACACAATGAGCACTTCATATACATATACATATATAAAATATCTGCAATATGGACGGAAGCTGTATTATGGCATTATAATTGCATGCAAAAATATAATACATAGTATAAGTCTACCAAGGTACAGGTTGCACATCCGGGTTCTAGAGAGAACCAAAACCAGTACGGTCTATTTTTCAAAAATTAGGGATGTGCAAGTAAAACGTGACTCCATGTATTACTATAGCTCTTATATTTTTGTGTCAAAAACAAATCTGTCATCCTTGTTTGGAATCAATTTAGACTCGTTATGTTTGTAAACATGTGGCAATTTACCTTGGAAGACCTATAGTGTTATTATGCAATAAAGGATTATAACCATTTCTCCCTATGACATGAATACATGAATTGATGTTTTAAAAATTGTAATAAACCAGGTATAATATACTTATAACTTGAAGGCACTGTGATGTATCCTTTTAAATAAATATTTGACAGATGATATTATCATAACAACAACAACAACAACAACAACAACAATAGAATAGGATATCCGTAGAACCCTTTTTTTTTAGACATATGTACTTTTTACATGCTTAAAATTTCATTGCTTACATTAACAGTATTCCACACAGATTTGTGTAGAAGAAAAACATTTACTTGGTAAAACATTTATAGGGTTGGTTCTCCCTTCGATTTTTCAAACGTGTTGTTGACATTTTAAAAAATGTTTACTTCAAACTAAATAAGGGTTTAAGGATTCGAAAATAATTAAGAACTAGGCACCCAGAGGAAGCCCAAAAACCTGTCACTCTCACAATGGCCTAGCCACAGCAACAAATAAATTATTCATTATTGCCAACAAATACTGAATTATTTTTGAGCGATGAACAAGAATCCAGTAATAACATCAACAGATCTTGATCCATGATCTCGTCATTCCTCACGAGAGCAGACTCGGCAGTCACGACCTGCCACATGTCTAAATGACCTGAGAGAACTAGGTACTCATGATTCCTTATACATTTATAAAAACATATTTAAGGTATGTGGCAATATCCTAATATTCACTCTTCTTCGGAATGTTGGAGAATTTTCCTCTGGCTAGCATATGTTGGTGCTTTGTATATACTTCGCTTTTTATGTCTCAAGAAAGCATCAATGTCTTCATGTGTGTTTTGGCGGATTCGTCTTTCATGAGCACTTACTAAGTCCTCAATGGTCGTCTCCTCCGACATCTCAACCATTGTTCTACGTGGCATGGCGTACAATGATCCCTGTCGATACTGGAGGCCAAGTCGGCGGAAGTGTAAACGTGGCAAGTTGCTTGACATGTCGTCATCCTTAGTGTTCAAATTGAGCTCACAATAATCTACAAGACTCTCCAGCATTTCAATCTTATTCAAAGCATAGAATTTCCGTTTGGCAATTTCCATACAGGCATCCAAGAACCCTTGATAGCACAGACCTATAGAACAAAACAAAGAAAGAAATATATTATTTCAACTTTCAATATTACCATATGAAAAATTAGTACTATTGGATCTTTATAATTTTTTTTAATTAGGTTTGCTCTTTCTGTGATAATATAGCGTTGATAAAGTTGTAACAAATTTGTATAAAAGGTAAATAAGAATGTATATGTTTTGAAAGTGAATAAACCACATTTCACATATATACAATGTACTGATACTATACAATGTGCGCAATTACAATATCCAAATTAGGAAGAAAATTTTAAATCATACTTTGGTTACAACTAACAGTAAATTATAAATGAATTGATAAATGAATAATGCATTACACTAAGAAAATGTAAACAAAACGAAATATAGAATAAGGAAAATCCATTTTCAATAGAAAGGTAAACCCAACAAAGTTAGTAAGCTATGGTGCAATTTTACCTTCGGAAGCTAATTCATTTTTTTTTTTTTTTGCCTAAAAGAGAACACTCTACACTGGCATCCACATCTCTGTTGTTCAAAGTTTCATTATATGGTATGAAACATAATACTGAATTCCTTATAATTATGAAAACAACAGAATCACAACGTTTTGAAGGATAGGATCCGGTGGCCACACTTATAGGAAAATTTTAAATTAGTACGATTGTTAATTAAAATAATTAACAAACGTTAAAGAACTGGGATAAGAGATGGTCAACTATGTAAGTGGTTGTGCAGGACATTGGTGTACGGTGTCAGAAGTACGTAAAAGGAAAATGACCCAGTGAGGGAAATAAACAAATAAATAGAGCAAACATATTTAAGTGTATTCAAAATAATTTGCGTTCAATTCAATTGTAGAATTTGCCTAAGTATTACAATGTACTTCACTTCCTGACAATTTAACTTTAGAAATGTAGAAAGGGAGGTAACTCTTGATGGCATTGGTGGGATTATGTAGGCCACTAACCTATTATGATAAAACAAACGCCATCTCTATTTCAACAAAACCCATACACACACAAAAAATAACAACGGGACGACAGCACACCCAATACCCGCAAAAATAAAAATCTTTAACCCAGGTTTATGAAATTCGGAAAATTCGGATTACAAAAGATTTTGAACCCTTTTGTACTAAAGTTATAAATAACATTCTGCTACGCGATTAAAATTAACTATAGCGAATATTTTGCAGCTCTATAACTTGAAATAATATATATTTACTTTTGGCATGATAATTAGTGCAGAACTACACATAGTTCGAAACTTTCCTACAGACAAATTGGTCGTTTATAGATATGATATATTCCAAATTTTAGGAGAAATTGTATCGAGTTTTGGGAACAATGCAATTAATTAAAGTAACGGAGGACAACGGATTGCGATAGGTCGCCTGGAATATACATGTAATGTGATAAAAACCAACATGTACTCTAAAAGTAATGAGGCCCACATCCATTGTGATATGTTTCTACGTCTAACTGTGTAAATACACCGACCAGCTAGCAAAATTCAGAGCACATCAACATAATACGGTATACCTGAAATATTTCGCCCCGGTTATTTTCGACAGAAAACATATCTACCACGTCTTAAATTCGCCAGTTTCATGTATGCTTTAATTATTCAGCTCGAAATTTCGCTTTCATTTTAAATTCACCCTCTCATCTAAGAACGAAAATGGCGACAATTAAACGGAAACGAAAATGTCCAGGTTTACTGTATGGTGATGAAGGACTAATACGATCTATGTGCATAATCAAATTCAGCTGAAATAATTTTAAAAATAAATATATTCATAACATAGAGAATATGATGTGATTCAAAAGCATTTTCGAACTGCATGCAATCAAAGGCATTTACATACATGTATTGTGGTAATGTTTGTTACTTTACATGCAGATGGTATGTGACCTATTTCTTGATAGACTGCAGTTACTTTTCTCCTCCACTTAATAACTTTACTCTATTATGAATTTAAAATGAACGTGCCATAAAATATTGAAAATGAAATATTTGTATGTACACCGTATATAGAGATATAATATGTACAAAAACCAGAGTAGTTTAACCGCCAGCATATTCAGGACTCGGTGTACAAATGTGGTGAAACTGGGACAAACAAGAACCTATGAAAATCCAGAGATGGGACCAGGTGTCATGGAAGGGTAAATATCCTCATGTCGACCTGTCACACTCGCCGTGAATATGTAATTAAATTCAATTGAGAAAACAATTGAGGAATAATTCCTTGAATAGATTCATCAACTGCAATCGGACAGGTAACTTATTATTTCAGTAAAAGAATCATGGTAATCACAAACGAGGTATTACTGGATGAAAAGTTCATGCCAACCTCGTGACCCTATAGTTCACTTTATCACCATGGATACAAATCTATAAAATACAGCTATCATTCACAAAAATGATTTTGTTGTAAGGTTTGAATATTGTTCATTAGTGTTTCAAACACATTCTGTTATGTTAATGACCAGGGTATTTACATATCCCGTCCACCACTACCTGGCTAAGTAACATGGGGAACGCTGGTTAATGGTGGTCAGATATCCTACACACTGTTCATTAAAATGTTTTTATTTTAAAAATGGAGGATTAGTGGTAAAAATGAGAAGTTCTAATTGATATTCGAAAATTCAAGATAATCAGATTACGACATTGTGGATAACATAAAGAACAATTGCGAATTCCAAATGGGATGGGACCAGGTGTCCAGAAGGAGTCAGCGTCACTTGTTAGCATGCTACACCCGTCACAAATGTTCCATGGAAACCTATCGATTTCGGTAAAACGGTCAACCTTTGTAAAAAGGTAACAAGTTAGCTTTAGATCTGATTGACGACAGGGAGTCACTGTATATAGCCGTCCTCCAGAATACCATCTAACATTCTTGAGAGGGATCCTTTATACTGTATAATCAGTTCCCCATGTCGACCATAACCACTTCCTTTGTGACGAATTTTAGAAATGTGTCATAAATGTTTGTTTTTAAAAGGAAGGGTTTTAAAAGAACATTAAAGATGTATATTTTATTAACATTCCTACAAAGAACATTCTTGCTTCCGATACCCTTGTAACCGAATTTGAAATCAAAATTTCAAAACAGAAAAAGATAAATAGATGTGTCATTTCATACTAAAGATTGTCTACTTCAGCAAATGGATCAACAAAAAATAAATATTAATATTGTATAACATTAAAGTCTTGTCAATACATGTATAGTGCTTCCTGGAAAGTATGAGCCATGTGTAAAATAGAAAAAAAGGAGTGGTTGTGTGATCGTCGTGTTGAACTGGTACCACAGTCAAACCATTATATAACAACCATTGTAACATAACATTGTAGAAATTAAGTGTGAAACATACAACATTCTAAACTAGGGAATGACCATTTGATATCAGTAGAAGGTGCATAAAAATGTATTCTGATGTGACGCCATGCTAAAAAAAATAATATAAATGCTTTCTTTAATACAAGTAACAGCATCCGTGTATGAAGTACTTCAATTAGTGACTTATTTTACAGATGTATGCTACAGTAAAGTTTACACTTATTCACTACCTACACAAATCACTGACTCATAGCCTTTATTAAGTATGAGTTTTACAAAACCCAAAGAAATGTTTCTGATATCTAAATACAAACATTTACGTGTGAAGTGCTACAGTTAGTGCAACAGATTTGTTCTACAGAAAACTTTACACTTCTTCACTATCTATACAAATCACCGACCCACAGCCTCTATTAGGTAGAACCCTAGAAACTGAAGACGTGTTTCTCAAATCTAAATTCCAACACTCACCTGTGTATAGCTAAAACAAATGATTAATCCTACAGATGTGTTCTAAAGTAACTAGTAACCTTTACACTTCTTCACTCAGTATACAAAAAACTCATGATCTCTATTAGTTATATTCAATGACTTTCATGATTTTTAAACTACATGTTTTTTTTCTTCATGCCATGCAGTCTTGGTAACATTCATGATCAAATGTGAATTATATTTATAATAAAACATAAAAATAATTTGGTGTGTGACACTAGGATCTCTACTTACCCCGACCTGTTGTTTACAAAAAAATGCCAATTCAAATCAGTTACGATAAACATGTAATACCTTTTTATGAGATTTCAAAAACAAAAAATATTTTTGTAACACGTCTGTAGTAAAGAAACGGATATATAAATACAGAATCTCTCTTTGTCTGTCTGTCTCTCTCGTCTATACTTTGTGTGTATATATATATATATATATATATATATATATATATATATATATATATATATATATATATATATACACTTAAATAATTTGGCATTTATTGAATGGTGGAGATAATTATTTGATAATCTTGACAAGGGGGAGTAACTGCACTTGGATTTCAAAAACTGTATCATCATCATTAGACATCAATTCAACTGTTTTATATATTGTTTTTGTAATAAGTAAAACCTTTTCTGTCTTAAGTAAATTACAAAATACAGTGGAACCTGTCTAGAGAGATCATTCCATCTGCCACTGAAATATGGTCTCTTAAGATAGGTCGTCTCTAAAAAGAGGTTTTATTTATAGAGATAAAAGTATTTAACCATGTTTGCATAATGTAGTCTAAAAAAAAAACAGGTGGTCGTTCGTGACAGTGGTCTCTTAAGACAGGATCCACTGTATATACTCCTGAATCAAATGGTCATTTCCTAACAATGTTTTTTTTCTACAAATGGTGCAGGTGAAATGGAAATTTCTAAAAAAAAAAAAAGGTAAATTGAGGGTGGCACGAATTAGCAGTTGAAGAAGTCTAAGTAAAAAGCAAATCTAATGTAAAAAATATATATATCTATGTACCAGCGTTACTACCACCGAGGCACCCACCATTTCCTTTGTGTGTTTTCTTGTGATCTGTGACACATATATGAATTTGTAAAAAACAAACTATATACATTAAATATATTGTACAAAACTATTTCAAAGAAAACATTATCTAAAATGTTTGTCATGGATGATACACACTAGGTATACACAGGTGCTTTCAGACTAGACTATGTTACTTTGATATGCCCCCTTTTGAATAGAATTCTGCTCATTCTACCTAGAAAAATGTGACTCAAGTAACCTTGGTAAACGATTTTCTTGACATTTTAACTTGTGTAATGTATCACAAATGACAAACGCATAGAAAGCATTGTAATTTTTACATGTTTAATGCAGCTCAATGACAACAGATCAAAATTAGAACAATAATGTTGTAATGCCTCAGTAACATTGGGAACAGAAAAAATATCACTGTCTTTTACCACTTACACATCTACATACCATTAAAGGTCATAGGAAACGAATTTTATAAAATTTGTGTAAAGTAAAAAAATATGAAGAAAATACATTTTAAGAAGATATGTGCACTTTAAAAAAAAATATCTCACCATAAAGCGTTGTTTGGTTGCCTTTTATATCACAGTTTCTACAGACCTCGAAAACGCCATGCGGGTTATGGCTTCTGTCTGTGAGTCACACATGTACAATTTCTCACATGAGTTCAATGGAAAGCAGTAGATGTAAAGATACAGCTTGTCGGCATATTTGATCTATCTGAACGGGCGAGGTGCAAAAATTGCTGAACCTTGAAGACTAAATTGTCTTATCAATTTACTAATAAGCCATTGAACGTTTTGAAGAAAAGTTTTGATAAATTATGAAATAATTACTTTTTTACTTGAGTGTTTTAGCACTACGCATAATACCCGTAGATTCACTAATATACAGGTTGCTTAATGGTTTTACATTGGAAAATTTAAGAAATGGAGTAACCGACATTTTTATACATAAGCCATCATAGTTAAATGATAAAATTAGATCTACGTCAGTTTGGTAAACTCATATCATAATACACATGTACATACTGCTATTATAGTGAGTAACTGTGATTTGAGTGTGCAAAATAGCGACTGATTTAATCGAAATTGTACATGTGTGACGTCAAATCAAGGGCATTAAGCGCGCAAGCGAGACTCAGATAGGTGAACTTTGATGCCAGAATAAATAGGAATTCTGTCAGTTTTCACTGTAGATAATTTGACTATATAACATTTAGATGGTTATCTTTGGGAAATTGAAATAAAAAACAAACTTTAAAAAATCGTTTCATATGACCAGTTAATCATCACAGCTAATTTTCAGCACAGATATTAAAGTTAGGCCCACCATGATGTCTGAAGGAACGTTTTTCATATACATTCTTATTTTTGAAAAAAGACAATTATTGTATTCGACCCATTAAGCGCCCATGTCACTATAAGCGCCCCTCCCTCTTTTTACATACGATCGAGAATCTTTTCTAGAGGGTTGCCAATGAGATGTGGACCTGAAAAACCGTAAGTAACAGTTTATCTGTAGCACCCCCAGCAACAGAATTATGTTGATAGGTGTCATTGGTAATAACTACAACAATGTTACCACTGTGTTTTATAAAAAAATAATTGTTTTTAGGTCACTTTGACTATTTATTGGTCCCATTAAGCGCACACATCTTTTTACCTGGGTGTGCAACTTTATCCTGGTAGACCTATAGTAGGTATATGTCTAAAAGGGGTCATATCAAAATACAACAATTTGACCTGTAAGCACCAATGTAGGGTAACTATAAATGAGCTTTGCATTAGTTATGTTCTGATGTAAATACTGGGTGTAACTGACTTGGCAACATACAAATGGAAGAGGTGACAAAAAACAACAATGGGATATGTACATAAGGTAATGAAAATTGAAATAAAATTAATAATGCAAAGATATACTGTTGAACCCACTTATATTGAAAGGTCTTACATGTACACTGAAATCCTGCTTTATTTGAAATGATTTTGATTCCGCAGCCAAATGTGTTTAATATCTTTATAACCCGTTTCTTTTGAAAACCCTGTTAATTTGAAAGAAAAATGAACTGCTCTTTGACTTCAATATATCAAGCTTCCACTGTACATGTCTTTTCTGATACCAAATCATTTTTTATTCAAGAAACATAGAGGTTAATCTCAGATTTAATGGGAAATTATCACTTGTATCTATTTTTCATGGTTCATCGTTTGTAACAGAACAGATGGATATTCAATATGTTAACTTATTACGCAATATACTAATCTAACCATGTTCACTTTACAAATAAATTAACCAATAAAATATTATGGCAAGGTATTTGATAGCTTGCCAATTTTTTGCAAATTTTGGCATAAGACTAGCATTAATAGTCAAAATAATTTATGATGTAACATGTTTTTTGGAGTAGCGAGTTATCCCATGATGAAATATGGAGATGCAGATTATTAACAGATAAGTCGATGCGGTGGATAAGTCAAGGGCATAACTATAGTGAAAAAAATATCAACCTTTAGACTGTAAAACATATTTCTTCAATTTGAATTGTAAACTGCGGGTACTTTCAATTGAATGAGAACATTTACTGATTAATTCCTGATGGCTTATTATACAATTCATGTGAACACATAACTTGAACTTCAAAACCAGTACTTCTCTGCTAAACATTAATCAATGACGATTTTAAGTCCCAAAATAACCTTCTCTTTCAGTTATACCAATATCTGATGACTAGTCTATTTGTAACAGAACCAACAGGGCCATTATACACCAATGTGGTTAACAGCCATAATTTTTTTTCAAATTCTAAAATTTACACCGAAAACTGTTAGAATCTACACTTGTAACTGGGACTGGGTATGTTGAGCTAACAGGGTTACTGGATAGAGCAGTCATGTGGTTTGAGGGCAGCAGCCTGGGTTCAAATCCCAGTTTGGCTTTTTACTTTTCCTCACCTTTTACACACCAACTAAAATATCCTGCAATATACACTAATATACCAGATAAAATCAAAATCAGAACATTGACTTCTCACACAAAAATATATCCTAGCTATTGATAATAAAAACCAAAATGTATCAAAAAATTAATTATTTCAAAACTTACTATAGATAAAGAAGATAGATGACATGATATTTTGCTAGAGAAGGGAGATGTAATAATATGAGTTATCTCCCTTTGTATATTGATATACTATTTTACAACTGTACATGTCACGCTGAATTCCATGGGATTACCCGATGATGTCATGCAAAAGTAATTGACCAATCACCATATGATATATGTCCAACACCTGGCTCTCTATGTGCACTATTTGACATCACTGGATTGTGATGTCAAAATCACACAAACGTTTTGCAGGACATTTAATTGTGACATCATAATGGATAGGTCAATTTTCTGTTTTTGTCCAAGATGGTAGTCAACACATATAGGTGCAAGGTCCTTTGAATCTGTCAATTAGAGACAAAGTTCTTCTAAGATGAAGCTAGTGAAGACCCAATTCCTAAGTTAAGAACTAAAACGTGTAGTTCTATTTTGATGTTCCTAGTCATGCAGGATAACCTGATACTTGTTATGTCTAATTTTGATTGAGAGAGGATAGAGAGACACATAGAGAGAAAGGATGAGAGAGAAAGAAAGAAAGATGGGGAGAGGAAACAACTAGACACAGGAAAAGATAGACAAAAATGAGATAGGAAGACAAATTGAGGGATGGGAGAAGTAAGAGAGAGGAAAAGATAGAGAGGCAGTAACAGAGAAGAACATGTGGGAGAAGATGAGAGAGAGAGAGAGAGAGAGAGAGAGAGAGAGAGAGAGAGAGAGAGAGAGAGAGAATTGTTCTTGTTTATTTCAAATATAGCTGAGAGATTACCTGGAACTTTAAATCGTTACTCGGTCAGCAGCATGTCATTGGTCACTTGATATTTCACCTAATTCGGTCAAGTGCTGGTTAACTCTTACCTACGTGTTAATCCTCTTAATTTCAAACATGTTTGATCGGATGGATAGAATTAAATATCTTATTTAAAGAATGGAAAAATACTATCACATTAACAATTTATATCACAGTATTGCCCATTTTGTTAAGACTGCATATTTGAAATATAAAAAATAATCGTTAGACGTGATTTTGGAGGATCTTTACACTTAGGCCTACATAAATACAAGTTTTCAATCATTAATATCACCTGCAGAACGTGGAGATTTATTGTGTATTTATTAATTCTATAAATAACACTAAGTATAGTCATTCTGTACTGTAAAACAAAGCAAGTCTTTCAGCGCACTAGCGAAAGTTTCGAAAATATTATAAACATAATACAAAAGTTATAATGCTCAAGACGATCGTTTCTGTAAAACAGACTTCATCAGTTGAGCTCCAATTTAAAGTGATATGAGCTGTCGCAGGTGAAAAATTTTACATGCCCATTTTATGTAATATTTTATCTCATATATATTCCAAAGAGACCATGTGTTGGTTAGAATAACACATGCATGTGTAAAATTGCAACAACCTTACCAAACGTAACCCGTAATATCAGTTATTGTTTGTCCGCCATTGCTATGAGCATTGCAAATTATCTTTCGATAATTTTTTACGAAGATTACCAAGTGTCCAATAAACAGATGCTATTTGCAGTTAATATACATTCTATTCTTATTACCATTTGCGTTTATTTTCGTACATCATTATTTCATACATAAATCAGGCAAAGTATGTGTTTTTCATCATTTCAAAACATACATTCCTGAAATTGTCCACGTGCCGGGTATATCGGGTGATCTCGACCCATTTTTAACTCATCCCATTGCATTCTCGGCATTACTATTCTTGACACATATGATCATGAACTGCCCAACTCCACAAGACATGGAGGCACGATTGTAAAACTTGAGGTATGCATACTTTTCAGTTATATTGTTTTGATTTTGTCAATGTCAGCATTCAGGGTAACAATAAAGATCTGAAAATTTTCTTTTAGTGACCTGATATATTTTTTCTTCAGGTTTTCAGGTAGCGTTGAAAACCATATATTTTACATAATACATGTACTTACCAACAAAAATAACGTCCTGTATTTTAAAAGTAAATATAAAACACATAAAAATCGGCCGACTTTGACACAGTCCGAGCACGTAAATGACCGAGATCCCATGACCGAATTATGAAGTACATTTGATATGGCAAAGGAGTTTATCTGAAAGGTCATTGCACACAGAAATACAGCTAAATTTTTTAAGGTATGGGAAAACTTAAATTCTAATAAAACAAATAACTTCAAAAAGAAGATCTTTTTTTCACGTGTTTGATTATGTATTTGAACACATATTTTATCATATTCTCAACTATATGTCAGGGGACAAAAATAATCATTGTGACAGCTTATATCGCTTTAAAATGTATGTGTATTTTCTAAAGAGAAAGTGGTATCATACAAGGCAAAAATCTGATGCCCTGATAAATGAGTTTTAATCACACAAAATGAATGTCCTGAACTGATCTAATTAGAAACTATTCCCTCAATACTAAATGGAATGGAATAACTAGAAAAAAGTCTATTAGAGCTATTATACATATCTCTAAAAGCAGGACCTGAATACATTTCAGATAGAAAGAATTCCATGTCATGATGTCATGACTTTTAAAACAGGGATTTTCCACATTCTTTTGGGACTCTGACTGGGGCCTGGGACTTTTGAATTGTGAATTTTAGTAACATTTCATTGAAATTGGGAAATCTAGAAATAGACAAAACTATGTGAAAATGCATGAATTTCTTAAAATTCCTTGTCATTTGGCTTCAATTGGGAAACTTTGATCGCAAAATGGTGAAAAATCCATTGATTTTGCATTGGTAAGGGTGGAGCTATTTTGACCCCTTATGATAGGGTGGAAAATCTCTGTAAGCTCTGGATTTCTAGTGAAAAAAAAATATCTAAACTAACTTTAACTGATATTTCTGGAAATTATGAAAAGAAAAGAACTTTAAACTAAACATTTACTTGAGCATAAATCACTCACCATGACCCAGCACCATAAACTTGAGAATTTACTCAAGTTTGGGAATATTATCGACTTGACCTGCACAGCCAATTTGATTTCATGATTAACCAAAGTTGAGAACATTTTTTAGAAATAAGTAATTCTTAAAAAGTTTACGATGCCGGCCCTGACTTACATATTTCCCTGTTCTATTATAGTAACAACATCTTTAGAATGAAAATCACAAAGTTGAATTTATATATACCATAGATCATTAATGCACAGTTTTGATCAGAAATGATTCAGTAATTGAAGAAAAAAAATTCTGAAAAGATCTAAGTTACAGAAGGTCAATGATGACAGCTGCAAAGTGATGGCAACAGCTCATATGACCTTTGGAATGACCAGGCGAGCTAAAAAGCAAAAAAAAAAGGTTATGTATCACTCACAAAAATTGAAAGCTCAGAATATGACCTTTGACCTTATTTGGGCATTGTTGGAGGATAAATTACCTGCAGTCCTGTCTGGGTTCATATGATCCCACTTTCTCTGTAAATCTATATACAAGATGTCAATAGCTGCATTGGTCATCCCCTTCCGGTTTAATCGACACTTTCTACAAAAAAAAATAAATGACTGTCATTAAACAAAATAAGGTCATGTAAATCAAACAATGTTTCCTTGCCATTGGGGAATCCCACGCTTATAGGGTGGGGTGCATGATGACAGGAGGAATACAAAAGCATTCACCATACAATTCATACATGGCTCAGATCCTCTAAGATATGGTAACTAGAAAGTTTATAAAGAAATAAATGCTGAAACAGCAGCAAATCAAGTTTAGAACATTTGTTCAAAGTTCATGGTGATGAGGTCAAATATCATAGGTCATGATATGTCCAATAAATGTGGCACCCCATTAGCCCCTGAAATGTGATACCTCACCTTCCATTGAAGTGTGACACCCCATCTGTGAAATGTGAAATGTGGTCTCTCAAGACAGGTGGTACATGTCTCAAATGAAATGAATTAATTAAAAATATTTCTTCAATGAGTGTTTCAGAAAACATGATCTTATAACACAAAAGGTTTTCTCCCAGGGCATGTTCCTCTATAAACTATATGAATGAAAGTAATACCTAGCAAATGTACGGAAGCCAGTAGGTCCGATTCTCAGTGATCCTCTAACTCCAAGACTGTAAATAAAAAGGCCCGCAACTCTGTCCAACACTCTGTATCTCTCGTAGTCCTCTTCATATTCTCCAGGATATAATTTCTTTAAACAACTTTCCTTCATTTTCTTGGAATAGTAGTTTTCAACTTCTGCCTCAATCTCCCGCTCATTTTCAATCTCTTCTTCCTCTGAATTAACAGTCTCTCTTGCTGAGCTTTCTCCTAAAGATGAAAAAAGGAATAGTGTTTGTTTTATTCCTGTTTTTATTTGACATAAAAAAAATTCTCAGTCAATGGCAGCAGTCACTTATTTACCTCTGTCAGGCCTGTGGCCATCTAGGATTGACTCCCTAAATGCTGTTTTGATCCATATTAAGTTTTAATATTACCATATTCTACACCCCCCACCCCAAAAGTTAAAATTTTCTCACGTGTTTTATTTTTAAAATATGTTTGAAAATCTGTTCAAGCCTAGGAGATGGACCAGAAAAACATAAGTTACAGTTTATCTCAAGCCCAGCCACAGAAAAATGTTGATAGGTGTTATTGGTAATAACTACAACAACTTTACCACTATGCCTTATAATAAATTAACCGTTTTACATCAGTTTGATATAATAGTCTTGTTTGTGATTACTCTTGTTTCACTATGTGAAATGTTCAGATGCCTTTTCGTTGGTGGTTGTTAAGACATCTGTACTAATTGTGACTAGGATTCATTCCTCACTTATTTCATTTGGACTTGACCGTGGACTAACGGCAGATGTGACCAATCGACAGGGGACACTTACTCCTTCATGGCACCTGATCACACCTCTTGGTTTCCAGAGGTCTATGTTTGTCCATTTTTACCAGATTTGTATCTATATCCTGGACATCCTAAAGATTTATACTTTGGTATCTGAGATGTTTTATATTTGACTCTTGATTAGTTCCATAAAGCACACACCCCTTTTTCTTGATTTTTGTAGCGCCCTGGGTGCTTAATGGGTGGAACACAGTAAGTAAATTTGGTAACTTTATGCCCAATTATACATTCATTGCTTTTACTTCTTATGCAAAGTACTAGGAGCAATCAATAACTGACCAGGAATCAAACCCAGGACCACACCCACCCCAATAACTCTACATCACAGGTCAACATATCTGATAGACATTTCACAATTTTGATGAACAAGAAAGTATGCACTGCATAAAGACATTGATTTTTTTTCGGGTAATATAAACTTGGCTGGATTAACTTGAGTGTTAGCTGACATTAAATATTTAGCATAAGATAAATGTTTCATAGCTTTGATCATGTTGATGAAACTGATTGTATACAAATGCAAAAATTGATTTTTACCTTAATTTATGCAAATGATCTTGGATGAACTTGAAAGTCAGTGCATATACAACACAGTAACAAAAGTACAATACAGGAAGTGCATGTATCAGCAAAACAGGAATTAACAGCAATATAGGAACTGATGGGAAAATTGAAACTTACAGCAGTATCCAAAAAGCATAATATGATGTAATAGCCAGAGAAAGACCAGAAAAATATATACTAATACCAATACTGGAACTAAGAAGAACCTAGGAACTAACATATATACAAGAACTAACAGGAATATAGTAACTAACAGAGGTACAGTATTAACAGGATTACAGGAACTAACAGAATTACAAGAATTAACAGCAATACAAGAACTTACAAGAACATACATGTAACATTAATATAAATAGAAAACTAACAGCGATATGGAAACTAATATAAAACACTACTTTAACAAACTATATTAGTTCTGGCCTGACAGAAGAATATCTTAAAGACCTAAGGAGACAGCATAGCAGATTGAAACAAAGTGCAAAAAGGGTACCAGACATTCTATCACATTATAATGTGAATAATTGATAAAGTAAATTAAAGGTAAGACTGATTATTTTACCTAGACCAGGTATAAATGATTCGGCAAGTGACATCTCACGCTAAGACTGGAGTATAGCAGAAATTAACAAGATTTCCGGTCAGTCACACCGTCTTTGTACCCCAAGAACTAATTCAATTGTTTGGATTAGTTCCCAAAGGAAATTGATTATATCACTGACATATAATCAAACAGACAGACCTATTAACCCAGTAAAACAATTAGGCCATTCCAAACATTTTTTTATGTTTAGCATCCACCCTAAAATCAAAAACCTATTTTATTATCAGGGAAAATGCCCCACAAAATGATAGAAAAACACAAGAAATTTTTAGGAGAACAAATGCAATTTAAGTATTTTCCTTATGTGTGAAGAAAACAAAACAAAATTATCTTATAAAAACTATATCTTTTGCACATTTTTTATAAATAACCTATAAAATAATAGATTCCACAATGAGGTAATTAAAGTCCATGTTTAACTGTTCATTTACAGGCTATATTTTCCCCTATATATATATATATTTTTTTTTATTTTATGGTCTCAAATATAACCCATCTATGGATGCTAAACATAGAAAATAAGGAAAAGGTGTTATCTGTCAGAAGGTCACTCCATACAGGGAAATTTTTGCCCCATTTTATATTTCGCCACTTTCACCTTCATTATCACTGGGCGACTTCAATACTGGGCGAAATCAAAATGGTAAATTCGTCTATTTTAATAATTGTAGAGAATATCTATTATATATTTCATTTTAAACAACTCACACAATTGTTTAAAAAAAAAACTTTATGTAAACATGCAGAAAGTGGACTTGCACAAGTATTAATTGTTAAATAAAACAAAAAATAAATAAAATCATATCGTAAATTAGAATTGTAATGAGTCTGGGTGAAATCAAAATGTGTGAAACTGTTCGCAAGTGTAGTAGGGGAGAATAACATGGGGCGAAAATAACTCTGTATACAGTTATTACTTATATATAAGTATACTTGTCCTGATGATAATACTTTTGACCTGGAAATTTTGCCTCTGGTTATTTTCGACATTTCACAACAAAAAACATTTTCACCTTGTCTTGAATTCACTCTTACTCACCATAGTTTCATGAACAGCGTGTATGTCCGTGTATCAAATATCTAGCTCGAAAATTTAGCTTTCATTTTAAATTTGCTCTCTCATCTAACATGTCTAAGGATGAAAAGAGTGAATTTTATAGGAAGTGAAAATTAAACAGGAATGAAAATTTTCAGGTAAACAGTAAGTGTATAGTTCAGACTATCAGACTTAACAATTTCAATTTGCCAAGTGGATTGTGCTTAGACTTGTGAATATTCAAATTTTAATATAAATCTACAATTTTTTGTAAATTGGGCACCAGGGTTTACTACCATAAAACTTAAGTACATTAAATTCTGAGAATTTTACTAAATTTAGTTAAAATACTGAAATCTGATTGGTTGAGCAGGCCAAGTTAAGACAAGGTATTACATGTACAAGTGATATGAATTTGCTCCAAATTTTTCTCTACAAAGGGAAATAACTGAGTAAATAAGGGATCAAGTGGCACAAAACCTGGCTGAGATATTATTATACTGAAAATGTATATCATGTTTTGTAAATTCTGTTGAAAAATGTAGAAACTTGGGCACTGACAATGAAAATGTAACACAAAAATGGGCAATAACTCTGTAATTAAGTTGGCAAATGGCACCAAACATAAGCATCTTCATGATATCGTAAAATTTTGTAGAGAAATTTAGAAACTAGAGCACTGACAAAGAAATTGTAACATGAATATGGGACGGACACTTTATCCCCCTTCCCAATTTTCCAGGAAATTGAGACAGTGGCTGGAAAAAGGGTCCTTACAACATAACCAATGAACTGCAAGAAAACAACGAAATCATTTTTAATTTCCATTTATCTTGTAGATTTTTTTTGCCAAAGAAGCAAAAAGAGCTGCTCATGCCTGCGATCATCGTGATATTATATTTTTTTTAAGTCCAGTTCATATGTTTAAGTCTCTAAAAACATTAAAATCACTATTTTCCCTAAAATTTTCTTAACGACCCTTTTCTCAGCCACTGGTTTAAATATTCTCAGACTTAATAATATTCTTAAATTTTATGGTGCAAGAGCCGGAGACACATTTCTCTGACTTACTACTGCACGTTTTACCATTGTCAACTTCCATGTTCATTTCGGACATCTGTTGAGTAACATCAATTTCACGTTTCTCCTCATCCGATTCATCTGCTTTAATGATTAAAATGGTGGTTCGTTGATGCTGCACAGGCTCAGGTCTTCGTTTTAACAAATTTGCGATTTCTTCTTTTGATTTCTTTTTCTTTTTCAATCTTCTACGACTGATGAAAATGAATAAAAACAGACAATACAAAATGTACATTGTACAAAACTTCTCATTCTTTTGTCTACCTTTAGTGAATTTAATACTAACACTAAATATAGACTCTCTGGCTACAGAAATTGATTCTGAACAAAAACATGATAAATGGATTATGAAACTATTTGATACTTTATATTACAATATCAATTTGATATACATAATAATTGGTTCATTTTAACAGAAAATTTAACTGATGATGCTTTTTTTTATTCTCAAAAATTAATTTGCAAATATTTACTTATAATTCAGAATAACTCTAAAATAAGAAGTTCAATGAAGTTTAGCATGTTTAGTACATAAAGATTTATAGATTGCATTTTCATACCATAAAACTGTGTTATTTTTTCAAAATCATAATAATGTAAAAATCAGAAATTTTTTTTCAAAAAATTTTCAAATATACGCTTCTTTCAAGAAAATAAATCATTATATTTATATAGTGAAGATACAGCTTAGTATAGTTAAAAATGCTAGAATATGATATGTATCACTATTTGAATTTTCAACATAGATAGGCCTAATTTGTTATATATACAGTGGTATCTCGCATTTCAGACCACAATTTTTCAGTATCTTGATAAATACATGTATCTACATTGTAACACATACAGAACCTGACTTAAGAGATCTCCTCACAAATCAGACCAGTTAGGGGGGGGGGGGGGGTCTTCATATGTTTTATATACTTTATATGTTTTACAATAGATTTCATATAAAACCAGATTTTTTTTCAAAAGAGTATTATGAAGCTATTTTGTTATTGAATTTAGATAGAATTAGATACAGATTAATTGTATACACTTGTATAATCAAAAGATGATAGTTTCTGTGGTGAAAACTTCTTACATGAGTAAGTACATATAAATTTGTGATACATGTCTAAATATTGCTTTTAAGACCGCCTAACTGACTAACTCAAAGTGGTGTGATTGGTGAGGTGTTACAATGGAACCTCACTATTAATATCACCCAACTGACTAACTCAAAGTGGTCTGATTGGTGAGGTATTACAGTGGAACCTCGCTATTAAGACCACCTACCTGACTGACTCAAAGTCAATGGTCTGCTTCATGAGGTGGTCTCTTAAGTGAAGTTCTGTATTTATTAGATATACATGTATATCAAGAGTCTGAAAACTTGTGTTCTGAAATGTAAAGTGGTCCACATAATGTGTAACTTAATTATGGACATTAACTTCATGGCATTTGCCCTAGGTGAGAATATATTTCAGCAAAGATTTTTCTCATAGATCTTGCCTATCTACTGATCACTTATTGAAAATCTCGAGATTTATTTGATTAACATATTATTGTATTTGAATTAGTTTGTTAGAACAAGGTGATGAAGGAAAATCATCAAGGATAATCTGTAAAAGCAAGGAGATTTTCAGGAATTATCAAAAAATAAATTATTACGATAAGATGGCGGTGGGAATTAAGACAACACACAAAATAAATAAAACTATGAAAAAGATTGCCAAAGTTAAAACGTGATTAAAATAGAAATCAAAATGGAGAAATCTATGTGCCTCTCAGAGGAAAAGTGCAACATGTTTTCGTTTTGAAGAAAATTGTTAAAACATGCATTATAAATGTCTTCGTTGTCTTACATCTTACTTTAGTGAGATCTGAATACTGAAATATTTTGTCTTTATCAGTTAAAAGATTAAACATTCACATCTTAAAACAATGTTAATACTGCTACTGTCCAGAAGCTCCTTGACATTCAACATTGTTCAATTTATAATCTACATGTACATGTATGTACAGGACCTTGACATTCACTTTATAATCAACATGTATGTACATAACATTGACCTTCACTTTATAATCAACATGTACACGACCTTGACATTCACTTTATAATCAGCATGTATGTAGATGACCTTGACATTCACTTTATAATCAGCATGTATGTACACAACCTTGACATTCACTTTATAATTTATATGTATGAAAAGATATCACCTTGACATTTACTTTATAATATACATGCATATGTATGAACATGACCTTGACATTCACTTTATAATTTATATTTGTAAATGTCCTTGACATTCAAGATATAATCTATACCATACATGTATGTACATGTACATTATCATGGCATTCATGGTGTGATCTAAATGTATCACATGGCCTTGACATAAACATGTATCTTATAATCTACAAATGTATACATTATCTTGAATTCACTTTATGCTCTTTATGTTCATATGTTTATGTATATGACCTTGACACTCTAGGTATGATCTATATGTATGTATATGACCTTGACACTCAAGGTATGGTCTACATATATGTATATGACTGACACTTAAGGCATGATCTATACATGTATGTATGTATATGACCTTGACACTCAAGGTATGATCTTCATGTATGTATATGACCTTGACACTTAATGTATGATCTATATATATATATATATATATATATATATATATATATATATATATATATATATATATATATATATATATATATATATATATATATATATATATATATATATATATATATATATATATGACCTTGATACTCAGGGTATGTCTACATGTATGTATATGTCCTTGACATACATAAACAATGTATAATATAATGTACATGAATATGTTTACAATGATTTTCTGGATAAATTGATTGAACATTTTTCTCTTTAAAGAAAGTCTAGAACTAATATTGTATTTATAACAAACTTTAACACTGGTTATGAATACAAATATCATATCCATCAAAGTCTGTATCAATATTCATTCCCTGCAAACCTCTACATGCATAGACCCATTTATGGAAAGAGTTATATCCCCTTAATCATTCTGGACAGTAGTCAGTGAAGTAATATTTTGTTAGGTCAAAAAGGTTATTTACAGTTTATCTCTATACCAGTATCGCAGTTTATGTTGTGGAGCTACCAATAGCATGGTATCTCTCACTAGAGGGCGCTTTACTTCTTCATCTTTTGCACTTGGAACATATTCAAATACACCTGGTGCCACTTCCTGTTCGGAGTCAATGCTGAGACTGGGGCTGGCATTCACCTCTAGTAGCATGGGCTTCAAGTTTTCCAGAAGAAGAATGTCAAAACCAAGAATCTGTAATTGATTAAAAAATAAAAAACAAATTATTATTATTATTGTCAGATTCACATAACTTGACCAGGGCTCAACATTAAAGTTTGTCCGGTTGTCTAGGTGACAAGTACATTTTGCATTTGGACAAGTAGATGTTGCATGTACTTCTCAGTTGTCCAAATTGACAATTACATGTAAGTGAATTTGGTGAAGAAAAAATTAATTCAAGGAAGATTATTCTTGTTTAAAAGGAAAATAATATGTTTGAGGTGTTACAGTGAAACCTCACTATTATGACCACTTAACTGACTGACTCAAAGTGGTTTGATTAGTAAGGTGTTACAGTAGAACCTCACTATTAAGACCACCTAACTGACTGACTCAAAGTGGTCTGATTAGTAAGGTGTTACAGTAGAACCTCGCTATTACATGTAAGACCACTTAACTGACTGACTCAAAGTGGTCTGATTAGTGAGGTGTTACAGTATAACCTCGCTATTACATGTAAGACCACCTAACTGACTGACTCAAAGTGGTCTGATTAGTAAGATGTTACAGTAGAACCTCGCTATTACATATAAGACCACTTAACTGACTGACTCAAAGTGGTCTGATTAGTGAAGTGGTGTCTACCATGTCTTAACTGAGGTTATATACTTATTCAATATTTATCAAGAGACTGGAAACTTGTGGTCTAAAATGCGAGGTGGTCTCTTAGGCAAGTTTGTCTTTAAGCAAGATTCCACTGTACAAACAACTATACACGGTGAACTCTGTCTTGTGAGACAATCCCCCCCCCCATTGGCCACTCAAATGTGATCCCCCAAAACAGATTGACTCTCAAAAGAGATCTTCAAGGCAGGTTCCACTTGTAAGTCAAAATGATGAAATAAGCATTGAACTTGTGTATGCTGTACCTTTTTGTGACTTTGGTTCCAGGTTTTGTAACCACCTTTCACACTGATACCCAGGGCTTGAATTTAATGTTTTTTCCCCCTAGTGGCCCACAGGGCCAATAGCATAAAAAAAAAATCTACCAGCCCCATTAAACTACAAATGTAAGTGTACTGGCCAACAAATAACTAAAAATAAAAATATGAAAAATTAAAAAATATTAAAAAAATATTAAGATAAAGAATAATATATTTATAATATATCTTTATTTCTTTTACTGGGCCATGGGAGTCGAGTACAAATGAGAAATCAACTGACTCATCCCATTATTTACTGGCTACGGTCCAGCTGACCGGTGCTAATTTCAAGCCCTGATAATCTACATCAAATACACAGGCATGTAACGTTTATAAGTACATGTACACGTCATATATATATGTTATGTTTTTTATGTGTCTATTGACCAAATTCTTTTATTTAAACAATATGTTTTGAATATTCTGGCCACCTATTTATATATTCCTACGGCCCACCCAACAACTGTACTTTATCAAAGCCGAAAGGTATGTAAAATTTACACGTAACATATTAATCACTGATATAATAACAGGAAATTTGGCAAAAGTTCAAAATCAGATAAACGACATATATACGTGGCTCTTTACGTGTATACAAAAATATAAGTATGTCTTTAAAATACCTGTAACAAAGACCGAGTAGATTGTTACTGTTTTATACCCAGGGTAGCCCTTTAAATCAGGTGAGATGTGTTCAATTTAGCTCGATTGAATTGATATGTGTATATTTATAATGATTGGATTTAATATACATGTAAAATGATAATTCTCAATTAGAAAAATTGATCCACTTCAACAGAATGCTTTTTTATTGTTAAAAGGGTCTAAATAAGTGAAAACAATCAACGATTTTTAAAAATTAACCACTGTCAATAGGTCATTGTATTTCTTTTATATATTTAAGTAACAATTTTACGAATCATTTTGTGTTGAACAAATATCATAATTCACTTTCAGATAAATCAACATGTAATATAACCTAATATCTGTATTAAATGAAAAGTACAAATGTACATTGTACATGCATGGTAATTGAACATGTTGAATACTGGAAAAAAAAAACAATTGTAGGTTTGTGTTCATAATGCAACAGTGAATGTAAAAATGTAGACTGTATTAATATAGAGAAATATAAACTGAAACAAATGTATGGCCATTACATGTCCAAGTAACATGTCCAAGTGAAGTGTGACCATTACATGCCCAAGTAACATATCCAAGTGTAGTGTGACCATTACATGTCCAAGTAACATGTCCAAGTAAAGTGTGACCATCACATGTCCAAGTAACATGTCCAAGTGAAGTGTGACCATTACATGTCCAAGTGAAGTGTGACCATCACATGTCCAAGTGAAGTGTGACCATTACATGTCCAAGTGAATTGTGACCATAACATGTCCAAGTAACATGTCAAAGTAAAGTATGGCCATTATATGTCCAAGAAAAGTATGACCATAACATGTCCAAGTGAAGTGTGACCATTACATGTCCAAGTGAAGTGTGACCATTACATGTCCAAGTGAAGTGTGTCCATTACATGTCCAAGTGAAGTGTGACCATTACATGTCCAAGTAACATGTCAAAGTAAAGTATGGCCATTATATGTCCAAGTAAAGTATGACTGTAACATGTACAAGTGAAGTGTGACCATTACATGTGTTGGTAAAATGTGGCCATTACATGTACATGCCAAAGCAAAGTATGGCCATTACATTTCCAAGTAAAGTATATATGGCAATTACATTTCCAAGTAAAGTATGGCCATTACATTTTCAAGTAAAGTATGGCAATACATTTCCAAGTAAAGTATGGCCATTACATGTCCTAGTAACATATGATAATTACATGTCCATGTAAAGTATGACCATAACATGTCCAAGTGAAGTGTGACCATTACATGTGTCGGTAAAGTGTGGTCATTACATGTCCAAGTAAAGTATGGCCATTACATGTCCAAGTGAATTACAGTAGAACTACAATATGTCAAACTTCAATGAGTCAAATTTCTTGATGTAACCCACCTGTTCATGAAGACCATTTTTTCTGTCCCCAACAGTGCCATTCATGTACAAATCAACCTCTATATAAAGACCACCTCCCTATAAAGACTGGTTTTGTTGTGTCCTAAAGGGGGTCTTTATACATGTATGCAAGTTTCACAAGTTGTATATGCAGATGTCCAGTTGCAACTTAAATTCTAAGTCTGTTTTCTTGAACCCCTTTACCCCTAAAGACACATTTGGACTGGTCTTAGCCATTGATTTACAGAAGTGTCCATTGTTTTTTCAAGGTGTGATAAGTTGAAAAAATCCTGAAAAGTTAGATGATCTTGCTAATTACTCAGTAATTTAGTGACTTAATTAAGCCCAGAGTTTTTGAAATTCACCGGTCTTACCAGAAAAACTGGTAAATTTTACTAAAGTCCAGTGAAATCTATCTGATAACTGGTCCAAGTGACCAGTAATTTTACATTTCATTTCAATTGTGTATATATACAAACCAGTAAAAAATGTTCTTTGACCAGTGAAATTCCTTTATTCACTGGTCCAGTTGACCAGTAATTTTTTTTTAATTTCAAAATGTCTGTAAGCCCTGGACATGTCTACTACATGTATTATTTGAACTATTGCATTTGTATTGATAGTGTAATAAATGGCTCAGTTGGTCGTGCATTCAACTCTTGATTGTGAGGTCATGAGTTCGAGTCCATTTGGCGGCAGATCGGATTTCTGTCCTTTGGATAAGACAGTAAAAACCAAGGTCCTATTGTCACAGTAGGTGTCGGCACATTAAAGAACCCTCACACTTCAATTGCTGTAAGTGCCGAGCATAGGCCAAAATTTGAAGCCCTTCACTGGCATTTGGTGACGTCTCCATATGAGTGAAAGATTCTTAAGTGGGATGTTAAACAACAATAAACAAACAAACAACCAACATTAACCCCTGGAAAACAATGAACTCTTCTATAAACCAATGATTTACATGTAGGTCAGTCTAAATGTGTATGTAGGTGTGAATAAATTAAATAAGTCGAAAATATTATATTACAAGTTTATTGCTGCTTTTTATTGAAACTTTATTATGCTTAGATTCACATGCTCATATAAGCTTTCAAAAATAAATGAAAAATGAGAAAGAAAATTAAAACCGGAGACCGTATGACTCAGGGGAACTTCATATCCAAGGAATGGTACATCTAGTTACTTATTCATTACATTTATGCGATTTTTTCATTGAGCCAATAATATGTATAATTAATGAGTAAAATTGGAAATTGACGTTGTTGATACGATAGATATCATACAGAAATCAATATACCTGTTCAAATTACCTGGCAAGAAATGTTCGTTAACACTTATAAAAGTAAAATATTAAATAAGTCACATAACACAAGTGGCTTTTGTGTTTAATACACAAACACCTGAGACTTCATTGTGTATTGAAATCAATTGCCACCTGTGATACATACATGTAGCATACATGTACCTGCTAATGATATTTTTTCTAAGCACTTAAACCAACTGAATCTCAATACAAGCTTGCCAAATTCTGCTTGTTTGATTTTTTTCTTGGTACAAAACAAGTCAACTTTGACCTGAATTACAGGAGGTAACGGTATTGTTAGATTTTATGTTCTGTTTTTATTTCTAGCTGTCGGAATATGATATTATTTTGTCGTTGTTTTTCTTCTATTTTTCCGATATTCAGCTAATTATTTTTATTTGTTATTTCAAGTTTATTGCCAAAATTAAACAATAAAATGGTCATTTTATATCATATTCTCTAGATTTTATTTCAATCAAACTGCTTCGGTAGAATCAAAACAGGAAATTATTATGCCAGTGAATTACATGGAGTTATTATTACAAAGTAAATTTGGAATATGACCAACAATATATGTGTAAAGAGAAATGGATGTTTGTAGTTAAAATGGCATAACATTTCAACAGGGTTTAATAGACCCTTTTTGGGAAAGGATCCTGAACCCTTCCAATTGGGAATTTTTACGTCACAATGGGCCAAATTGGGAAAAGAGTAACTATGGTCATTTAATTAATAAGAATGAAGACACAAAACTTTTGATTCATTTAGCTTCTCTTATTTTACTGACAACATGGTTTTCATCTAGATAGACTTTGAAGTACAGTTACAACATGTACTAATTAAATTCTCATTTTTATAGTTTAATACCAAATGTGAACAGCATGGTGAACATACATGTAATTGGAAAATATTTGCTCAAAATTTAGGGAAAAAAATATAGCAGATTTTGCATTGGAAATGGGGCCATTTACAGGACCTGCATCGTGATGATATTAATCCCGGTTCAATGTCACTTTTCTCATCAGTTATAATGTTATGCCAGCTTCTATACCAATGATCTTACATTAGAATGGAGATATATTAATTATTAAAATTGTTTTTAATAATATTTTTGAGTGTGGTGTAAGACAACATTCAAATTGGAATTTAAATATCAATCTCTATCTACATGTACATGTAATGCAGATAAATGTCAAATCAGACGCTTTTTGGTTATTTGGTAATGCAGATAAATGTCAAATCAGATGCTTTTTGGTTATTTGGTAATGCAGATAAATGTCAAATCAGATGCTTTTTGGTTATTTGGTAATGCAGATAGATGTCAAATCAGACGCTTTTTGGTTATTTGGTAATGCAGATAAATGTCAAATCAGATGCGTTTTGGTTATTTGGTAATGTTCAAACTACAGTAAAACCTTGTTATACAGCCATCATTTGTTCAGCCCAAATTTGGCTTTTTGAAGAGGTTTTGCGATAGGTTGATAGAAATGTAAATTAACCTTACATGAAATTATAGGGAAAATTGACTTTAAAAATGAATGTGGCATAAAGAAAGGTGGCACATGAAACAAGGGGCATTATAAAGAGGTTTTATTGTATATGGTGACATTCAAAACACTATAATGAATCAAGCAAATTTAATTACTGTGCTTTTTTATTTATTCAGCTAGATACATGTACATGTACAAATGTAGCATATATATCTAAAATGTGTCTCATCTATATGTCTGCTGGAATATATATCACTAAGATAGTAATCTAATCACAGAGATCTTGACAGATATATTGGACAAGTCTTAAAAAGAAAAAATATGATCTAGATACAGGAGATCTATTTAGTTAGACAGGTGTATATAATGTACATGTAGGCCTACAATGTATACATGTTTGTGTGTATAAATTTGATATAATTAAAAGGTACTTGTGTTTCATATGCGAATACAATTTGTCAAAGTTTGAATAATCACAATATAAAATATCACACTTGAACACACATACACACACACATATATATACATTATGTGTGTACAAGTATATATATTTGTAACCATACAGTTTCAATACAGAGTTCAATATACCCATGCAAAACGTAACATTGCATTGCACTGCAGTTGGATACAGAAATTTTGCTGGAGGTTCTTTTCTAAATGGGACTCATGTCATCCAAAATATCTGATGGTGTCGTTAAAAGCGGAATGAATTTGTAAACATTTGTACACATATCGATAGATATGGGACATGTAATAATTACAAAACCACACAAATGTTTCTGTCCGTCATCATTGTAGCGGATGGATTCAACTAGTACTTGAGCTACACTCTCGTTGAATCCATCCGCTACAACAATCGCGTGCAGTCTGATGAATACGGAAAGAAACATGTGTACGTGTAGTTTTGTCTATATATATATATATATATATATATATATATATATATATATTAGAACCAACCTTGAAAGACCACTTCCATGAAATAGAACATGTAGAACCTGTATGCACTTGCTTCATAATCAGTTAAATAAAACCTATTTTGACAGACCACCTGTCTTGAGAGACTGCATTTCAGAGGCAGAAGGGGTGGATCTCTCAAGACAGGTGTCACTGGATACAGTAAAACCTGCTGTAGTGACCACCTGTATATAAAGACCACCTGGTCACAAAGACCATTTTTTGATGTAAGCAACAGTAACATTTGTGTACAAATCAACCTCTGTATAAAGACCACTTCCCTATAAAGACCAGTTTTGTTGTGTGCCTAAGGAGGTTGTTATAACTTATATATAAGTTTCACTGTGTATCATTTATATAGACTAGAACTGTATCATATTCTGTTTCACATTTCATCTTTTACAGACTTTTATTCATTATTTATTTTTCTATCATGAAATGTATTTCTTTTAACTTATCAACTTATCAGCTGGAAAACAATGGACTCTTCTGTTAATCAATGACTTAGACCAGTCCAATTGTGTATTTAGGGGTGAATGAGTTATGTGGCAATTTATCATTCATTGCATTGTTTAAAACATTGCATCCCTAATCCAGTTTCGTGGAGAAAAAGACCTACAGGACATCTATGATGTGTTGCGAGTTCTGCCTCTTGAAATTAAACCTGTACGTCCTGAGAGACCACCTCATCTGCCACTGAAATGCGTCTCTTAAGATCGGTGGACTATTAAAAGAGGTTTTATATGAAGGATTTTTTTAAGTGGTTTTCAGAATGTGGTCGTACAAGACAGGTGGTCTTTCATGAGAGTGGTTCCACTGTATCTAAGATCACTACATAAACTTATGAAGAAAACTGTTGATTTTCTGGTCTCTGAGTTATTTTTTAGACTTGGGAGCTGCTCAGGTACATATATTTTTTTTTGTCAAACTGAGGTTATGTTAATTAAAACAAGTTATTACCAAACACAGAAAATTATCAAAAAAAAAAAAAAAAAAAAAATCTATCTTACCCAAATTGAAACTTAGACAAAAAATGATGTTCTCAAATTTGTTGATACTTGACAGATGTCTGAGAAGGTCTGGTTATATATATTCATAAACTCTGGGCTAATTTAAATCTTTTCTTAAATGTATTAAAAATTATCTTACACTCTTGATTTAAAACAATTACTAAAATAATTAGTACATTTTCCATCTAGATCTGGGATTTAATTTTATCTACCATCTCATAAGCTGTCACCACCACTTTGTTACAAACCAAAGATGTAAACACGATAAGTACAAAGTACAAGGAATAAATTGTTTTTATCTAGTGGTATCTGACATCTGAACATCTCGGGTTTAACGAATTCTTTATGCGAGGCGTACATAGGGGGTGGCCATTTTTGCTATAAGTCAGCTACAGGCTGTATTACTTGAGAAATAAATTTGTCAAATAGGTGGTTTTGTATGACAATAGATAGTTCTCTGCAACTCTATGATTATTCATTTTAATTGATTGTCATCTTAAATTCTTACCTGAAAGCATGAAGGTCCCGGTTTTCCAGGTGGCACTGCCGCTTGGAATTCTACTTTCATTTCTGGAACAATTGCGATTAAAGTTTTGCACACAATTTGTTCTATATTTGTCCACACCAAATTACTGTCATGTCCATCAATTGACAGTTTACGCAGCACACTTGTTAAAGTTCGTTTACTCCCCTCATCATCTCGCTCTGAACGGTTAAACGTGCTACTGCGTTTGTTTAAAGAGTAGTTCGTCAAATGCATGAATGTTTCATGAATATTTTTTATGGTAGGGTTTTCATATGGCACTGTTGAAAATCTAGCTAAACCTTCTTTACATATGTAAAACTCTAAAGGTTCCAAACATTTCAGCATCACATAGACCCTGAAATCAAATTTGTACCGATCTATCAAATAAACGTTCCATAGATATTCCTGAGCAACATGACAACGGTTACTATAAGTGGAGTATTCTGAGGGATCACGAACCAAGTATATCCCTTCCCCCTGAGCACCGGTGTCTGGTTTTACTATGTAGGTTGGTTTAGGTTTCAATTTACGTTCGTTTTGTTTACGTATTTCACATGAAAACTCGTGAAACTGTTGAGGAAGATACCATGTCTTTGGATAGAAGTCGTATTCTGATGGAAACAGTTCCCTCATATTATCCAGGCATCGGAACAGTGACATTTTACTGCAAATGTCATTCATACCTGTAAAAGAAGGTGGAAAAATGCTGTTACTCAAACATGCATATATTTAGTTCAAAATTATCTGGAAGTACATGTACTAACAAAAATCAAGTTAAATTCCTTACGCTTAATAAAGTTGTAGCCATCAATGTTGGTTTTATCATACACTTATTATTACTTTTTTTTATCAGTGGGACCTGTCCTAAAAACAAAAAATAAACACAAACAAATTTCAGAAAGAACTTTATTGATGAGCTAGTGTGTCTCAATGAATTTTAAAACTTTATGTTTCTAGTACTCCTTGAGATGGTTTGTATGATAATATACCAAATTTAAATATGATATTTAGGGCGGAGTCTATTCACATGACCATCATACACAAAATTGGAAATCTAGCCACTTAAGGGAACAGGCAAAAAAATTAGCTTTTATAGACAGGTGGACTTGATAAAGAGGTTTATTCATTGTAAAAAAGTTAATAAAAGTTATGTTTGAATGACCTTTATAGGCAGGTGCCCTTTACACAGAAGTGGCCTTTTATGCAAGTTTGACTTTGTGTTGTGCATGTTGTGGGCCGAGTCCTACAATGTACGTAATTCACATGACCATCCTGCACAAATTCTGAAAATCTATACATAGAGACTGACTTCAAAACTAAAATAATTGAAAAGTAACATTCTAAAGCAAATTTATAAGATCTTAAAATTCATAAAGGACGCCGCACTGATCGTTAATAGCATATATTTCAACAAGTCTTGTAGACCTATATTTTTCAGCGAATTGTTACTATATTTTCGTCATTTTAAAAAGTAAAAATATGCAAATAAAAGTGTGATTTGGAAATTTCAATCTTGAACTTGAGTTTATGTTGCTGAAATGCACATACATGTGTAATTTTGCCTCAATAAAATGTGTTATTAACCCCACAATGCAAAATTTACTTTGACTTGTTCCCAATAAACAACTTAGCATAACATAACTGTGTTGATGTTCCATCAACTCATAAAAATGTATTTGCATAATTGTCACATGGTCTCCCAAGTTGTTGTTTTTTTACTGAGAATTCTCGAGTGTAAGTGCAAGTCTTTTGTGCAAATAAAATTTCGAGTTTACATGCATGGCCATTGTGCAAATGGCCGCGTTTAAATGTTTGAATGTACACGTAAATACACACGCAGCACTTTAGCACTATGATGGATGGCAACTGTTCACAACAGGTCAACATCAGTAATATATTTACTTATCAATAACATTTAAAAGTATACAAACAAACAATGATGTCAAAACAGTAGTTAATAAAAAATCGAGCTCAAGTATTTAACTCAACTTCAGGTGAGTCCAGCTCCTGCACAACGTTGATAAAGTACTGAAATGTTGTTTATAAAAAATGGGAATGAAATCGGAACTTGGGACCTTTCTCAGGTGAAAATGAAAACATTATAAAAAACAATTCTGTGTATTCCATTCAGGTAGATTTCAACATAAATACGTAATTTAGACAGACAAGATCTAACAAGTTGCTAGGTGTATTGTTAGTCTTATGTTCAAAATCAAAGGTTATGCAAAAGATTTACACGTATACATTTAAAACATTATTGAAAATATTTGCCGATTTAAAGCTCCGCTTAAATGACATGAAAAAATGTAAGTTCCTGTACAAGTCAACACGGGGATCCACTTTCTAATCTTTTGCAGTGTGATTTGCAATTGTGATAAAAAAATTCGTAAACTGATTTAATGTCATTATGATAATGTTGGATAATACATTGACTTAATTCTGTCATGGGGGTCATGGTGTTCTTTATCAAGTGAAATCAATATTTAAATAGTCATTGAAATTCGCAAGGTACAGCTTATGTTTGACAATATACGTAAACAACAGAAATACATTTGTTTGTATATGTAGAGTTTTCCAGATTTTTTTTTCAAATCTTTGGAGGAGTTATGAGTAAGTGGTTGGAATATTTTGATTTTTAACAGTTTAAATACATGTACATGCCAAAACCAGGAAGTAAAAAAAAAAATTATGTTTTAGGATTAATATCCCATGGCAATAAACAAATCATGTAGAAAAAGCTAATTAAAAATTGAGTGAGTTTTTAAATGAACAGTTAATGGAATGAATATTAAACATGTACATGTATGTATATTCCTAAATTTCTAATTTTTGATGCATTAACCTACATTGTATAATCATATTATTGATTTATATTCATAGAACGTCCATAAATTTCTATTTATTATTTTTTACACAAATTATTTACTTTTACTGAAATTTTTTTTTTATTTGCAATGCTTTAAAAACAGCTTGCATAAAACACATGTTAGGGAAAACCCTGCCGTCTTTTTCCATTATTTAGTGGCAGCTAGTTTTCGGTGGTGGAGTAAAGAACCTGATTACAATGTAACAAAGGAGAGACCACTGGCCTACTGCAAGTAAACTGGCAAACTTCTCACAAAAATCAGCTTAGGTTCCAACCCACTGGACTGGAACCTGCATTGACCAGAGGTGAGAGATTTTGTGGTTTAAAGTGCTATGCTCTAACGACTTGGAAAAAACCAAATTATAATGTATAACAATGCCCAAGTAATAAACAAGAACAACAAAAATAAAAAACAAAAAAACAAAAACCTAAAACAGTAATTTCATCAAAACAAAAAATCAGTGTGAATAGAATCTGAAACAAATTTTTTATTTTGATAAAAAAAATAATAATCCCGTGAAAAGACCTTAACTTTGATTAAAATATCTAAAAAGATACAATATACATTGCCATGGAAATAATCTAATGTTAACTTGCCCGTTATTCACAATTTATTTCTTTTCACAAATTACAACATATTACAACATTTTTTTTTTTCAACCTGGGATTTTAAAGAACATTTTATTTGTATAAAGTACAGAATGATATATGAAACTTTTAATACAAAACAAAAAAATCCATTTTGACAGATTGTACATACATGTATGCCTTTAATGGAAAATACATGTATAGGATTATTTCAAGGATTTCAATTAACAACATCATTTGGACAAGAGTATTTTCAATGACATTTTCTTTAATATCCATCCTCATGGATTATCAATGAGCCTCGAAAAGTTCTTTTAAAAGTAAAGAAAAACAAAACAAAATACTTTTAAATATTTCAATTTACACAACTTTACATGTACTAAAGAGTACAAGCACTTTATGATCAATATTTTGAATTTAATGAAAACCTTTCTTAAAGAACTACAATATAAAGCTGTGAGACATATCATGTCTCTATGTGTTAAAATGGTCTTTGATATACATGTATATGTAAAAAGGTACAATGTATATAAACATTGTACAATGTACATTTATTTCTTGTTAATTCAGAATATACATACATAGAACAATTATAGAGTTTGTAGATCAAAGAATATCTTGAGTAATTGGGAAATATCACCATCTTGCTCTTCCTGTATAACATTTGTAAGTGCAGTGTATAGTCTTGTGATCAAAGTGATTATTAAGGAATAGTGCCGTTGACAGATATAGTCTCCCAGTGTCAAGAGAAGATGGATCTAACAGTGTCTTTATACACAGGTGGTCACTACAGCAGGTTTTACTGTATTTATAAATACCCAATAAGTGCAGAACCTCACTTCGGAGTCTACCTCATTAATCAGACCATTTTGAGTCAGTTGGTCTTAGTACCGAGGTTCCCTTGTACTTATACTGGCACAGGTACCGGTGTAGCAGCCAATTTTCACCTGATGCTGAAACTTTTCCCCGGGGGAAAAACTGGCTTATGCCAATTCTTTCCACCCTCAGTTGAAAATTTTCACTGTGGAGAAGGAGATAAATTGCATGGCTAGCTAGTTTTTTCCTCGAGTAAAGGATTGGCAAGCCAGTTTTTTTTTCCCCAAGGAAAGAATTGACTAGCTATTTTTTTCTCGGGGGAAACTTTAGATGGGGAAAGAACTGGCTACTACACCAGGTGGACTAAATGATGGAATGGTAATTGTATAATCAACATTTATACAATTCATTCCCCAAGTATTCATTCAATAATTCAAACATTCATTTTAGCTCCATATACCAATGACTTGAAAACAGTTCTATAGAATACATAAAGAAGAGATCATTTCAAAAGAATTACACTATTTTTTTTCCCTTAACAGTACCGTTCCAGTATTGACTTACATTGTAATTGGTCTGTGTGCAGACAGTGGCATCAAAGCTCAAAGGCAACATTAATTGATCAATCTTGATAGTCAAATAGATAACATATATATAAATATGGACATTTTCTAATGAAACTGATTAATTGTCATTTACATGGTATTGATTATTCCCAAGTATTGATCCAGAAATATTTTCTCCTTGATATGTCATCACTAATTAAATTCTGTGACTAATTTATTTACATGTATATTCATTTTACAACATGTCTACAATGTATATATACATGTATAGATAGATAGATGTTATCACTAATTTAAATTCTGTGACTAATTTATCTGGATGTATATTCATATTATAACATGTCTATATGAGCCGGCCTGGCTCAGTTGGTAGCGCGCTCGACTCTGGATTGTGAGGTCTTGAGTTCGAGTCCCGCCGGAGACAGGTTGGTTTCCTGTTTTTCGGATGAGACAGTAAAAACTGGAGGTCCCGTGTCACCGTAGGTGTCGGCACACACTGCTCAAATGGCCGTAAGTGCCGGCATAGGCCAAAATTTGAAGCCCTTCACCGGACGTCTCCATATGAGTGAAATATTCTTGAGTGGGACGTTAAACAACAATAAACAAACAAACAAACAACATGTCTATATAAAGATGTGTTGTAATATGAATATTCACGTAGATCTATATAAATAAACTCAAATCGGATTGACTTTCTTTTGCACACTCAAATATTATCCAAAACATTATAAACATGCAGAGGATATTAAAAAGTATAAATGTGTTTGGAATTTTTTTTATAAAGTTTAATGACATCGATGAAATATATCCAGAAATTAACTACTGGATGTTATACATTTGTAGACTAAGTATTTATTTGTTTTATGTTTTGGGGTTTAATTGAGTGGTCAGGGTAACAAAAGGAAGTCTTACCCTCAAATCTACTTATGTTTAGGCCTACATCATATGAACACAAACACCACTACAATGTATATCTACATGTACATGTTTTATCTCTGTAAATGAAATAAAACGACATTCTTGGAAATTTTCGCCCCTGAAAAACATATTCACTGGCCATCTGAATTTGGCCCCAAGTCACCATACTCGTCCATTATAATAAGTCTCATGGATGGCATGTAAACTGTATGTCAGTTCTTTAATGATGTAGCATGAAATTTTTGCCTTCATTTTAAATACACCCTTTCATCCAAGGGCGAAAAATGGTGAAAATTAAACGGAAGCAAAATTGTCCAGGTATACAGTATTTAATATATCTAAAACAACATATTTTCCTAAATATCAAGTTTGTTTGTTTGTTTGTTGTCGTTTAACGCCACAAGAATGAAACAAAGGTAAAATAAAATGATAAAAGAATAGCTGATCAAATTTAAATACATACAAACTGTTGTATTGTTGTTTAATGCCCCACTCAAGAACCTTTCACTCATATGGAGATGTAACCAAATGCCGATGAAGGGCTTCAAATTTTGGCGTAAGCTCGGTACTTACGGCCATTGAGCAGTGAGATTTGATTTCTTTTACGTGCCAACACCTACTGTGACAAGGGACCTTGGTTTTTTACTGTCTCATCCGAAGGACAGGAATCTAGATCTAGCTGACCTGCTGCCGGCTGTACAAAAACTCCTGACCTCCCGATCAAGAGCTGAATAAGCTAACGACTGCGCCAGGCCGGCACAATACATACAAACTGAACATGTGTAATGTTTAAGTTCATTTGTAGAATATTCAAAGTTTTAAAATGATAACTAAACAATTGTAAAGCTAATCATTTTTTATTATACTCAGCCCAGCAGATCTTCATTTGTCGAGACAAATGGTAATTTTCAGGAATTATCTCCCTTATTTCAAGTAATTTTCCCCATACAAATGCACATGTAAGTTTATATCAAAATTCTGACTGTTAAATTGTCAAATAAGGGATCAAAAAGGGAAAAACTATTTTAACAAATCTGATTCTCATACATGCACCTTTCCACCCCTATAAACATAAACTTGGTCCAAGACTACAAAACTTTTTTTCTGGCTCAGTTCCAAATATTCACATGCACGTGATTTTAGCAATTCTGCAGGTACACCAATCAAACTAGTGCAATATCAGGAACATGCATCTTATTGGTTAACAGCCAATATTTGGATTTGGATTTGAAAGAAAAAAAAGTTTATAACCTTTGACCTACATGTACATGTACCTAGTATACTCCTGTAGGTTTATTGTCAAATACAACTGTGCACTGTCTATTAATGTGTCAATACTTTTACAAAGAGAATTAATATCAGTGTTAAAAAAATCTATTTGTTTGATCAGTGCCCAAATAAATTTTTTTTTTTCAGAAATAGGTCAATACGATTTTAGTACCTTTAAGGCAATTTCAAAAAATTATCATCCAAGTAATTTGTATTTTAACTGCATGATCATCATCCCCTGAAGTCACATTTGGACCTGCCAATTTCAAAGAATTGTTATGTCCAATGTTAGAATTCAGGGGTGTACATGAATGATTTAAAATCAAACCTTAATAATAATATTGCATACAATATGAACTTGTTCACTCCTGAATTATGACAGTAGACCATACTATTACATGATTTGGGTGAGTCTAAATGTGACCACAGGGGTTGATAAATTAAAGATCAATGGGGATATTCAAGTTCATCAAAGGATCAGAAAATGGGGAAAATAAATGCAAAATAGCAGTATGGTGAAACCTGTTATCCGAGAACATCCTATCTGCTATTGAAATGTCTTCTCTCAAGACAGGTGGTCTCTCAAAAGAGGTTTCATTTAAAGTATTATTGAACCAAGTGGTTTTCAGAATGTGGTCTCAAAAGACAGGTGGTGTTCAAGAGAGTGGTCTTTCAAGTAAAGTTTCATTGTAACGAAAAAAGGAATGAGTATGTATTTCCTAGGATGGTTCGGGCACAAACAAATAAACTTTTACACTTGACCAATACACCGTAGGTCTATAAAGATTAAATGTTTCTACCAGGGATATATATCATGTATATCTCTGCTGGTTACTAATTATAACTACGTGTACATGCATATGCATATGTAAACCATCTTCAGGCCTTTTTCTGTCAATTCTGGGAAAATGCCCTTTGTGACACAAATGGGAATTTGAATACAAATTTTTGTCAAATTAGATTATAATTGGGAAAAATAATTTGCACACAAGGAAATCTAAATGTAATGGAATCTTTTGTTTTTAAATGCATTTCCCCTACATGAAGTCATTTTTATTACAGTTATTGCCTCAACAACAAAGTTGGAACTTTCTTCATCAAATAGGGAAAAAAGCACATGTATTTTTCTTTGGGAAGGGTACTGAATTTTGGCTCCCTGGAAACTATAGAAAAAGGCCTGATCTTCCTGGATGGAGAGAAAATTTACATATACATGTACAAAATGTAATCTATAAAAGGAAAATAATTACCTGTTTCTCATTTTCCTTTTAAGATAATATGAAGAAAAACTGTACATGTGATAACTTTTATGCAAGTATATTGTATCATGATTTTGAAGCTTTTCTCCTTTTTATCATTATATTTTTTTTATTGTGACAAAGAAAAATGACACTTTAACATTTATTGTGTAATGACGTCATCTTAATTAGACTTATAGTTATATTCCTCTTGTGGAACCATTCAATGTTGTTTATAAATTACTGAATATCTATTTTTGTATTCTTTTCTTTTTTCAATAAAAAACCCATTGTACTTGCCACTTACAGATGACTGAAAAATTTTCAGTGAGATAAAATTGTTACAATTGGTTCATGAGGGAAGGATACAGGATGTTTTGTATTGTTGTGTAACGTCCCACTCAAGAATCTTTCACTCATACGGTGACGTCACCAAATGCTGGTGTTGGCCTATGTTCGGCGCTTATGAACAGCCATTGAGCAGTGAGCGTTCTTTAACGTGCCGACACCTACTGTGACATGAGACCTCGGTTTTATATTATGACTCAAACCCACACAGCAACTGATTATACATGTAGTGCGTGACATGTGACTCAGGTGAACTAAAATATTGGGTATGTATGGAGGCGCAATGTATGTCATGTAGGTTTCCTTATATGGCAAGACAGATAATGCCTCAAAATTCTATAATTTTAAGCTTAAATTGGGTAAAACCAAATTTATCTACATGTTGTATAAAGGAAAACAGAAACAGAGAGCTCTACAATGCTAAGCATCTTTATTTAGTGAAACCCGGAAAGGATGCAAGAAACAAATTCAAGTTAATCTGACTTTAAATTAATGTGCAATGATTTTTTTTCCATCAAATTCATGTTCAGAATTTTGCGATTTAGGTAAAGAAAGTTGTCTCAAATAACTGCATCCTGGAAAGAAATTGAGTAAATTATGTACATTAAACTGATTAGAATTAAAATTAAAATGATGAAATGAATTAATGATTTCCACAAACCTGGAAATTTGTTTATCTTCCCTCCATACACCTCGCTGTTTTCGTCAAAATTCATAGCATGCCAGTGTATGTCGCAGTTATTATCCTTCCTACCAAACGGATACTGCAAAAAAGATGAATTTACTGTCAAATGTTTACAAATAGCATGTAATACAGTCAAACCTGTAACTGTAGACCTTTGTCTTGTAGGAGAAGCAATCTAAATTGGCAAAATTAAGGAAATAGTTTGATTATTCTACATATATATTTAATATTAAAGTGCAAAAAGTTCATCTTAAGATTACTATTTTAAGACAAATGTGGTGATGTCATGAGATTGGTAAAATGTATTGCTGCAGTGATTGTATTGTTGGATGGATGGATGCATGGATGGATAAATGAATACATGTAGATATAATCATATCAGATAGAAAAGATAAATAGATACTAGATACATGTAGATAGATAGATACATGTAGATAGATAGATACATGTAGATAGATAGATGGATGGATAGATGGATGGATGGATGGATAGATAGATAGATAGATGAATAAATAGATAGATGGATGAATGGATAGAGAGAGAGGACTGTGTATTACACACAGTGAGCATTGCTACAAAACAGAAATTCTTACACAGAGTTTGCCCAGGAACAGAATTTGAATTTGAATTTTGAACAGTGTTTTATGCTACACTCAACAATTTTTCAGTTATATGGTGGCGACCAGTATTTTAATGGTGGAGTAGAAAACCTGGTTAAAATGTACCCAGGAAGAGACCACCGGCCTTCAGCAAGTAAACTTCGGCCCCTGCTGGAATCTACACTGTTAAGAAGTGTGAGACTTCATGATTCAAAGCATGAAACTCAGTCACAGAGCTCTACCCCACCAGCAATAGAAGATATGCAGGAATCTTTAACAATTGTAGAGTTCCAACACACAACAATAGTCTATTATCATTTATCATCCCAGGAATATGTAAAGTATGAAATCAAATTTAAAGTGCCCTGTACTAGATCTACAGATATGCATAGAAATTAAACTTTTTAGATTACCAGTATAGTAACATCCTTCAAACAACAGCCATCACCACTGCAGTGATAAATACAGTAAAACTTATGAATTTTTTATAGAGAATATAAAGTAGCCAGGCAACAACAGAAGATTAAATGCATGGAACTTAATTACTTATATGAATTGAGTTTTGACATGTTCGACAAACCAAATAATCATCATCACTGCAGTGATAAATCATAAAATGATCACACAGAATAAAGTGTGCCCAGGCAACAACAGAAAATATGCACAAAACTTATGAATCGAGTTCCTACACACTACAATCATCATCATCATCATCATCATCATCAACATCAACAACATCATCATCATCATCATCATCATCACTACAGTGATGAATAAAGTATGAAATGTTTACACAGCTACATCTGTAGAATATAGTGTGCCAAGTCAACAACACAAAACAAGCACAGAACTTAATATATACATTTGTATATTTGAGTTTGGCAACAAACTAAATAATCATCATCACAGAAGTGATAAATAATACATATGTATATATAAGGTGATTTGTCCTCGATAGTGTGCCAAGTCAACAACACAAAACAAGCACAGAACTTAATATATACATTTGTATATTTGAGTTTGGCAACAAACTAAATAATCATCATCACAGAAGTGATAAATAATACATATGTATATATAAGGTGATTTGTCCTCGATATGCTGATTGTAATAATTACAGCGGTGAGGCTGACATTAGAAATCAAATGATACATGTATGTTAATTTAAAAATATTTCATTGTAAATTTACTTGTAGATCTATACATAAACCATTGTAATGGCTAATTAAGTTGCAGAGTAATGTTCAGATAATCTAAAATATTGATGAGGATGTATTGTTTTATCTTCTTAAATCTTCCCTTCATAACATTAAGATGTCATGTCTTGACATTTGACATGTATGCCATGTTTAGATGTATCTGAATTGTATCACTGCAATGTTGAGTGTGGTAAAAAACATCAAATTAAAATTTTGAAGAAAAAAGTGAAAAGTACATGCTCAATTATAATAATATGTTTATATTAATTCAAGGAATTTCCCTGTTTCTGATTTTAATTGATTGAATCAGATTGAATTATTCAATATTTTCCCAATTTAAACTAAAAATTTCTAATTTCCGATTCGGGGAATAAATAGGCCCCTTTGAACAATAAATTATGAGTAGGACCTATCTAGAATCGACAGCGTATACACGTTGAGTGTTGACAGCTCACCTCCTTAAATCCGAGTTCCTTTACAGACATACGGACAACATCATTGTTAGATCTAGCTCTGGATGTATCCACTGTAACCGCAAATCTGCATACATATTTTGAATCCTGTATCGCTTTCAGCCTTTCTTTCCTGGCGTGAACTTCTCTCTTATGACGGATGTGAAGTTCACGCCTATAATCCGTCATCTTGAAATTCACTGGTTCTGGCTTCTTATAGTTTTCAATAACGAAACTTTTCGATGGGCCAGGCATTTTGATAAACTCTTTCAAATATTCAAATATTTATCCGTTTTCATATGATGATGTCATTGCAATTCATGATACGATGGCACATATGAGTAACATTATTTTAAAACTTGATGCCAGAGTCCTGTAAACACAACAACATGGTCCACCATTCGACGCCTTTCACATGACAACGAATGGATTTCCGGAAAGAGGCCGTAACTCATGCACGCACCTGCTTGCAAACAAACCAAGAGTTATCCTTCATGGCACGAATTTTCAGAAAGGGACATAACTCTAATTGTTTTGATTTGATTTTTTTATTTTCAGATTCAGATTTGGATAGGTGATATTTAACATAGTTCATGGGAAATAAAAGAATAGAATGACTATCAAATAAAGAATAAAAATGATAGAAATACAGTCATGGGATATAAATATTATTTTTTTCTTTGTTTTATATAAATCAACACTTTTTAAATGCCTTCAGAATCCATTAATTAAGCAATATTTCAAATATTTTGTTTTTACATGAAGGAAATTGAAGTCATATTTTTAATCTTTTTTTTTTTAAAAAAAATTAAGATATAGTCTTGTTTAATTCGAGAAAATAATGATTCTGTGGAGGATAAAACCATTTCAGGTAAACTTTGACAGATTTCAATAGAATGAAAGAATAATTACGGAATTCACAAAATTCTACAAAATTACTGTCATTTATGTAAATAAATATGAAAATTTAATAATGCATATATTTTAGAAATATGAAATTATCCTACCATAAATTTGTACAAATTTGTCAAATTCTGGTATGATTTGTGGATTTTACCCGCATTTAAAAATTGTTGGTTTCTAGGGGTGTTTTTTTTTCTTTTTCTTTTTTTTTTTGGGGGGGGGGGGGGGTGACAATACTCCGTACGCGTGGAAATGGTGAAGTCATTCTGTGTAAAGAATTGGGTGTCATCGATGATTATATATTGCAATCTTTGACTGATAATAACACCGGGGAAAATAAAATATATTATCATATTCATATATATAAATGCTGAGAAAACGCAAACGAAAATTTCTTTACTGATATGTAGGGCAAACACTTAAGAGCGAAACTGAAATACAACAACGCGTAGTCAAAAGCCATAAAATCCAAAACATAAAGACAAAGCCAGAGTGACTCCAGGATTTCAAGTTTGAGGGAAGGAATAGCTGAGAAATATATCCGCCGAGCGTAGCGAGGTGCAGAAATTTTGGTAATTTATTTATATGAATTTTCAACTATATATATTTATATATATATATTTACCATTTTTTGTCAACTTCTGGGCTTTTGAAATGGTTTTTACTGTACTTACATTTATACTTTGGCGTCGAAAGGGGGGTACCCCCTCCACGCCCCTTTGAATCCGCCACAGGTTTTACATAAAACAAAGAAGAACATAACATTAGTGACGAATATATATGTCCTATGACTGTAGATAGCTCTCTACCTATATATAAGACTATAGACCCTTTCACGATAATTGCGGTCCTGTGACTTTGAGGGAATAAATGATACAGATTCCCGGAAAATTACGTCAATAAACAGTCAGTTACTATAACGAAGTCTATTTTTTTTTCAGTTTCCATTTTCAGTGAAGATATATTTTGAGGCCTAGTAAAATATCTTAGAATAAGCGAATAATTAAATTTTATGGTTGATATTTGTTGATGATCAAATATGATAGCCTTGTGTTATATATACCGGGGTCATCAGTTTGTACAATTTTTAAATAAAAAATAAAAAGTAGTTTTTCGTCAAAGTTTAATACAAGATACCCGCTCTAAAGAAAGACAATTGTTGCAAATGGGAGGTTACTCTGTTTTTGGCAAATCGAGAATATATATATATATATATATATATATATATATATATATATATATATATATATATATATATATATATATACACATATATATATATATATATATATATATATATATATATATATATATATATATATATATATATATATATATAATATATATATATATATATATATATATGGGGGAATATTTTTCAATTTCTTTAATTAAATTATTTTAGGGAACTGGAAGGAACATAAAGAGATGAGTAAGTTTTGGGAGCATTATTGACTTATCAGCAATAAATCTACCAAGTGTAATTAGACGACGTCTAGACCAAGATTTAATTAACTTATTATATCATCTATAATTGCATTTGAAAAATTAAGATTCATCATGTTTGAAATATTGACAGAAAAACATATCCCTCATAATCAAAAAGACAACTGACTTTTATTGTCTAGAATTTGTTTTTTTTTTTTCAATATAAGACAATTCTTATGTTAAATTCCAATAAGTATGGTCTTTATTTTATTTTGTAGCATACTTTGAAATTCGTTCATGTCATGGACGTAGTAAAACCAAGATAACATCTAGAGTAACCTGAATATTCCAAGGTAAAAAGCGGCGATATATATGACAAGGTAATGAGTGGTAACACGTGGTCTTGTAAGACAACAAAGTTACCTTTGACAGGTACTAGTGGATCGGGTTCGTTTAATGGTGCAACTTTACACAACTGCGACCCTTCATTCATAGATAGTTGATTGATCGGAAGGGGAACTTCCTACTAGGATTATGTATTTTTGTATTATTCAATAAAACAGCTGCTATAGGCACCCAGCTGTATGAATACTGGAATGTATTTCTATGTATTGACAATTATATTGTTAACTTTTTTTATTCTTGAATCACAGATAGGATTAGAAAAGAAAAATATGTGTAGTTCATTACTAGTAGATCTAGTGAATAAATGGATTCAACAGAAATTAAAAGAATACCAAATAATTAAAAAAAGACTTTTGAGCTTTCATATCGAATATTATTTGATGGTATGGAAGTACTTATAAAGACAAACATTAGTTAAAGGCCTTGTTATAGGCCTAAGAAGTCTGAGGAATTATTTTGACAAAATCAAAGGCAATTTGATAGGTCCGATATGTCCTCGTTTGATTTGACCTTGCTTAAATTCAAGAAAAAAAAAAAATGAAAATAAAAATCACTGTAGTATCATGTATCCACGTTTAGATTTACCAGGGGTTTTAACTTAAATATTGTTGAAAGTGGCGTTAAGCAATAATAAACAAACAAACAAACAAACCAAAAGTGGGAATTAAAATCTAAATGTAGATTGAGAAAAATTGAGAGAGAGAGAGAGAGAGAGAGAGAGAGAGAGAGAGAGAGAGAGAGAGAGAGAGAGAGAGAGAGAGAGATTTTGACCGTAGATATGGGAACCTGAGTATTGTGTAGGACAATTTGCAGTACATCAATACATCAATCACGATTTTCCGACCTATATACTTATGCTATGACCGTATATACGAAAATCTATTATGTATTTGTTTCCCTATTCGTGACCAAGGTCGTTACATGTATTGGACCAATCGTATATGAAAGCGACAACTTATTCGTAACTTATAGAGCATCATACCTTTTCCCGGTATAAAAGGTGATTTCATACATAAAAATCTGCCACCAAAAAGGGTACAAACCACCAAAGCTACCCGTCCATTGTAAGATTCACTTACTTTCACCCTGGGTTTTTTTTGTATTTTCCTTGTAGAAATAACAAATTGCACGTCCAATTTCTATTAGTTCAAAGAATTGTGCGACGTCTTTATTTACTTATCTTTAAATTTTATTTTTTTTACTGTAGGAATTCTTATGATGAGGACCTATTTACAAATTATCGCCGTTCTGGCGACATGTTGCGCCGTTGTCTATAGTGGCGGATACGGTCACGGTGGTGGTGGCGGTGGTTACGGTGGTTACGGCGGAGGATATGGTTACGGAGGAGGATATGGTTACGGAGGATACGGAGGGGGGTATGGATACGGAGGTGGTCACGGATACGGAGGCGGACACCATGGAGGTAAAATTTTTGTTTTTAGTAAAAAAAAATAAAATAAAACTAAAGTAAAAACTATATAGCCGTCATTTTTGTATTTTGGAATTTTTCAAAATTATCAATATGTCTTAGGGCAATATATACATAGATGGGATTGGAGCAGACCGAAAGTTAATTATCTGTTTTAGGATTGAGATATTTGTAGTTTTTTAGTACTTCCGTCGGTTTTATATATGGTATGATGAGGATTGTGGGTAATCTCACACAATTCCACATTCCGAATAATCATAAAAAAGAAATTAAATATTTGGTTGCTGAAATGATAAAATATGATATACAAATAAATTATTAAAATGAAAGTCAAACACTGATTAAATGAACGATGAAACAAAAAGATTGAGTGATGATAGAATTAGATACATAAATCAATAAAAAAGGTACCAAACAAATGAAAAAAAAAGAAAATATTCAGATATCTATATAAATATATAAATAAGATATACATGTATACATCATAGCTAGATAAATAAATAGATTGACAAATAGATAGACAGATGAAAGAACTAACGGATAAACTGATGAATATGCAGATGAATATTGGATACTGTACTAAAGAATTTATACAGTTAAATCAATATTGATTATTAACATTAAAGTAACACCCGGAAGCAAATTATTTTGTGCCAATAAAACTAATAATTCGAAGTTTAAAACTATATATGTTTAAAGATTCATCATCCTTATTATTCCAAGCTTGTGTATTCTTTGTTTGGAGAAATTTTGGAGTATATAGCTTACATCCCGAAATGTTTAAAACTGTTAACTTTTCCCAGAGAAGAACAACTCTCATCTGAGTACATTTATAACAAATTTGAGCTGTTAAGTCCACAGTTTTTCTCCATATAACAGAGGGGCCCCCGTGGACGAGTGGTAAGAACGTTGTACTTTATACCATATACACCAGTTTTATTTACGATATGAACACCGAGAACTCTATTGTCGGTCATAAAGACTTCACTGATTGTTGAACTCGAATTTTGAATATGATAATATGTAAAAAAAAATAGTGGCATCAGGCAAGGTAAAAGTCTAAAGCTTAATTAATTGTGGAAAGCGTCTAAGAGTAATCACTGTAAACAGATAATTATCCTAATTTTTGCGAGGTCTTTTTTTTTTTTTTTAATTTGTATAAAATAATAATATTAGAGTTATCTACCTTTGTTCGTATATCTTGCGAATGCTGCATGTACGCTGACCATCTGGAATTGGCCGCTTGTATTTGTCGGCAGTATGGTTTCATTCAGGCCATGTCAATATCTTTTAATGTTGAGAGAATCGAGGAGAGGTTTTTCTTGGCATACCTGGAAACGTGTGTAACATTTCACCATCAGGTGAGCAACTTGACAGTTGAAATACAATTAGAAGAAGGGTTCAAATGCTACACGATTAAGTGTTTCAAAAGACCAAGGTCCGATGTCATTAAATTGACTGATTTACGATTTTAAAGTAAACACACACAAAATGATGAAAACTATTGCTCATTTGATGGAAACTTCAGCAATGTTTAAAAATTGTTTGAGTACATACTCACATTTTACATACCGTACTCATAATATTTTTTAAAAAAAAAAAAAGGAAAATCATGATTGTGATCCAAAATGTTTTATGTGAATGTTTAAAAATCATAACTAGTTTCGCATTCAGTCAGATCTAGAAGTTTTACTAACAACTGCATAGTCAGAAAATAATAAGATAGAAGTTGAACTTGAGTATTGAGTAGGCTATATTTGAACTTGAGTATTGAGTAGGCTATATTTTGAACTTGAGTATTGAGTAGGCTATATTTGGTGACTTTGTGTCCTGGGATTGTCCGCGTGCTGTATGTATTGTATAGTTATATATATGTTTTATATGCCTAGGTGTCGTAAGGGTCATGACAAATGAATGAATTAACTGAATAAACTATCATGTCATTGCCACGGACCACTACATTTTGTGTTAAGTGGGATCAAGGTTTTATAACGTCTATGCCGACATCTTTTGATGTACCGAGAAAAAAAAATGAGGAGAAGTTTGCTGACATGCCTGGAACTTAGTTCTAGGTATAGTTTATTGATCAAAAGCAAATACAACTGATAGACATGCATATATAGGCAGTACAAACAACACACACACACACACACACACACACACACACATATATATATATATATATATATATACACATATATATATATATATATATATATATATATATATATATATATATATATATATATATATATATATAATTGTGATTCATAATAAAGTACGAGATTCATTCTAGATTCATGTATGTAATATAATTCATGTAATAAATGAAATGATTTTTTGTGGTGCAGTATGATTGGTTTTAAACAATGTTATTTCTTATTTTGAATGCATTCATAATAAATTTACCCAAGTTACAGAGTTCTGAAGTGTTGTGTGCGCTAAATGTCTGCACTAATTTAATTTAAAGACAGAGGTCCTGATATAATAGTATCTTTTCAAAAATTTTACTCTTAAATGTTAACAGGAAGGACATTTTAACAGAAAATGATATTCACCCCCCGTGTCTGAGGAGCATACTGGACATAAACGTCTGTTAATCGGATTTTTTTTTGTATCTAACTGTTTCAATAGATAAACAATAGGAATATATTCTGATTTAACTGATCAATTTCTAAGAATGTGGGAAAATTAGTTTACATTAGTTTAAAGAGTTATACATGTATATTTATCCCGGAAGAGATCACTGACCACAAGCAGGTAAACTGACTATCCTTCTCACAAAACCAACATTGGCTGAAGCGGGTCTCTAACCCGTGTTGAATAAAAAATAATTGAAATAGAAATGGTATTGTCTTGGGTACACATTAAATAACAAAGCCATCTAGTATCCAAATAGCAAATACAGAAGCATATACATAGATAAGTAATTAAAGGGATGAAGAAATAGATAGGTAGTTTATAAAATAATGAGGTTTCCATATTTAAATAACATTTCTGTATTATAGGTTATGGTAAAGGCAAAGGAGTGTCAGCAGTTGTGTATTATCCACATGTATACAAAGTACCGTACCCAGTTCATACAGGATTTGGTGGTGGATTTGGTGGACTTGGTGGAGGTTTCGGCGGGGGATTCGGTGGAGGATTCGGCGGTGGATATGGCGGAGGATATGGCGGTTTCGGTGGATATGCTGCAATAGATGGAGGATATGGCGGATATGGCGGAGGATATGGCGGAGGATTTGGCGGAGGATTCGGCCTCGGTGGTGGTGGTGGTGGTGGATTTTTTGGAGGCGACGGAGTTGGTCTTCTTGGATGTAAGTTTTGGGTCTTCTTGCTTTACTTGAATGTGTTTTTGTGAAATGACAACCCTCAGCAAATCTAGCACACCATCAATAACCTCTTTATAGTTTGCCAGAGGAACAAAAAATGTGGAGGCATTAAGATTTAATTTGCTTTGAACTCCTTCAGTAACATCAGGCAGTACGGGGGTTGCCTTGGTTGCAAAGAAGCATAAAAGAAAATTCCTATATAGCATAGTTTACTATTATCATAATTTTGTGTTACATGTACTAAAAGTGCGGTTTTAAGGTGGTAATCGCCATTAGAAAAATGTAATTTTGTACGTCACGTGATTAACTTTTAACTTGCCTTCAGACTATAGACTTCTTTCAATTGAACATGTGACATTCATTTATTCATTCATTCATTCATTTTTCTATTATTTTTGCAGCATTGTTCGTGTTAAGCGCTCTCAGCGATAACTTCTAAGAAGTGATGGTTGATAGATTCAATTGTCTTCCGCAATTAAGAGGTAAGGAAATGAGTTTCATCATCGTCATCATCATCATCATCATCCCATTTTTTAATCACTATTTTGAGGAGAAAAGCAATTTTCAATATGTCTTTTTCTTGTTATTAATATACTAAAAGCAATATGATAATGGCATCTTCTTTCCAAATTCTAAAACGAAAACGTCGATGTCCAGGCGACAATTTAGAATATGTGTTTTGTTTGGAAAAGTTGTTGGGTCATAGAAACTACACACTATTTTGAGACTTTTGTCATATCCCAAAGCCAGAACTCTTGGACAAATTCATCTTTATTTTGCAATATATAATTCAAAAGACAGACGGCATACAAATTTTCATTATGCTTCGATCTTGCTTTGTATTCCACATAAGTATATTTATGTCACACCCAAAGGGGCAATAGCTTGTTTTTCTACTGAGATTGATTAACAACAACAAATAAGAGATATACACGGGCATACAAATTCTTATATTCCTATATATTTTGTGAACATAAGGTCCATTGTGGTATTCATATACAAATAGTAAGGTCGAATTAACCATTTGCAAACAAATGATTATTAAACTGGGTTTCTGAAGCAATTTTCACAACATGTATAGGAATTTAAGAATTTTTATTCCTGTTTATATCTCTTTTTGTCATTGTACATCAAATTAAGTAGTAAAATAAAGAAAAAAAAATATTGGAAAAACACACTTTATGCCGCTTTGAATTAAAATATAAGATATAATATTTATCTTTCTATATCATATAATACATGTATAAGAATTATAACAATTACATGTGCCCTTTTATCTTTCAGATGCAATATCACCCGACTGAAGAAGGTCTATAGCATTGCTTATAAAATGTGCTCCTGGTTTCATAAATAAATCATCTCATATCTGATAATAAATAATGATAAACCCACATCAATCTTTTATCATTAATTGTTATTTCTTTTATCTTTGATTTAACCTCTATGCTTACCTGTGTAACATGCTGTATATAGTTATTAAAATTCTTGTTTTTGATGATATTCTGAATTTTTAAATGAGTTCATGGGATATAATTTACATTGGTAAAAATAAATCTATGTGATCTCGAATAATTCTTCCTTTTTCGTGGAAAATTATAAATTCATGAAGAGTTTGAATGCATGTAAAACGTACGTATATATAATATCTAGAGAAATGATTCACATGCACGAATGCGTACACACATACACACAAATATGTATGTATGTATGTATGTATGTATGTATGTGTATGTATGTATGTACGTACGTACGTACGTACGTACGTATGTATGTATATGTGTATGTGTGTCTATGTATGTATGTATGTATGTATGTATGTATGTGTGTGTGTGTGTCTATGTATGTATGCTTACATTTAGGACTTCGACTAGGTGCATTGCAATTTAGGGATATCCCTTAGGTCTCAAATTTACAGCAATACACAATCGGATTAAATGTAGATGGAGTTGAGTATACTATCAGTTTGAGTTAAACACATATTTATCCGTGACTCCTGGACATGGTTTTACCAACCAGTGTACTCAAGCTGAACTGATGTTTGATGCTATTGTGAAATGAAATATACTGAACCAAGGCGAGCCGGCCTGACTCAGTCGGTCTCGCGCTCGACTCTTGATCGTGAGTTCGAGCCCAGCTGGCGACAGGTTGATTTCCTATCCTTCGGATGAGACTGTAAAAACCGAGGGCCGTAAGTGCCGAGCATAGGCCAAATTTTGAAACCCTTCACCGGCATTTGGTGACGTCATCCATATGAGTGAAAAATTCTTGAGTCGGACGTTAAACAACAATAAACAAAGAAACAAACTGAACCAAGGCTGAAATTAAACATTTCATATTTAGTACATACGACTATTTAAAGTTGGGTTATATACATTCGCCTAACTACAGGTTCGGAATATCCCGAAATATTCCAAATAAATACTAAATTTTGAATACTTTTCTTGACTTTTTTATAATGGAGAATTATATCCTCTTCTTGTCAAACAATGAAATAAAGGATGGCCAGGGTCATTTATTCAAACTGTTGGTTCTAGTCCAAGGTCATGAATGTTAAACTCTATTCTGTGATTGACTGTTGAATCATTTCATTATTTTAATTTCATCAATGTAAGTTTTAAAAAAGATGCATTCAAAACAGAAGTCATAAGTGAAAGAATTACGGTATTGATTTTTAAGTTTGAAATTTCACAACGTGTGAAATGAATGAAACAGTGTACCGGTATCCGGTGTAGTTTGAGATCAGTGTGAAGTCAAATGTGAAAAAAGTAAACTAAGGGACCAAAATTAATATCCTTTATTCATGCTCAAGTCCACTTACTAACAGCTAAATGTAGAAATTATAGGCAAATATTTATAACGCGTCCTTAGTGTACATGGATTTTTACCAGCATGACTTTTTCAAAAGTTAGATATAATTTAAGATTTTTTTAAAGCAACAGTTTAATAATTTAAAGATCAAATACAAACTCTGTTCTTATACAGAAACATTTTCTTTAATTTTGGCATTCTGTTTCCAGTATCTTAACTAAAACATCGAAAATGTATAACATGAAAGTAGATATAAATATTTTTCTTTCAATCGATACTTGAATGATAAAAGTGGTTGAGAATTGACTCGACAATGATTATGTTAATAGTATTTAAATATGCATGTTATGCGACTAATAAACTCGATTATTGTGACATTTTCGTGTGAAATATTCTTGAAATTAACTTTAAGAATATTCAGAAAGATGCAACTTTGACATCATTGCTAGGTGGTAACAGATATATTCTGAACTTGAGCATATACATGTTTATAATCCATGATACAGGTGAATAAACATCAAAACCACCATATTATCTGAAATATACTGTTTAAGACAAATTAATATCAAAATGTATAATTCTCGGTACATATGCTCTCAATATCTGAAATCTATTTTAGTTTTCAGTCCAATTTATGTTTTCGTTTATATTTAGCCCAAATTTAACAGTTCTAAAAAGTTCAGAGAGATTATACAGTAGTAAAACCCCACATATATACACTATATTAAATAACATCTATTAAATCTTTAAATGGCATTGAAATTTTGATTCAAGTTTAAGATTGCTTCGTGTTCCTGAGACATGAAAACCTCAACCGCTATACCGTCTTTATCCAACTATTGCAAACATTTTCCGGGGCTAGTGTCGTATTCTGTTCTTCACCAATATACACAAGCTGGCACCATATAACTGACAATAAGGTTGATTGTGCCATAAACACCTTTGAAACAAACAAACAAACAAACAAACAAACAGTTGTTTCAATTACATAAGACCGACGTTAAATATACTGGGAAATTATACAGCCTTCTGAAGAAATCGAGTAATCAGACTACATGTCAATGTAATTTATTTGTCAATCTAATTTACAAAGTGGAGCTCAACTGATGAAGTCTAATTGACAGAAACTATCGTCTTGAGCATTTTAACTTTGGTATTATGTTTATGATATTTACAATATGATCAATCGAATGTGTTTAATGATACTACTGCGAACAGTGTAAATAACCCATCATGGTTATGCATGTGAAATAGAGAAATCTCACATACGGTGTTTATATCCAATCAAATGTTGATAAAAACAGCAGTAGTTCAGAAAAAGGAGAATAACGAAATAATACAATTACAATTATTTTTAATACTAAAATTTGAATATTTAAATAATTTTGCAAAGACGATTAGCAAATTAAACATAATTAGTAATCATATATTTTATGTTACAAAAGACATTGCTACAAATTATTCGATGCTCATGTGAGATAGGCAGGTCTCACTTGAGAGATGGACAGCAATATGAGAATTATTTATAGTAGCCGCTCTTAGTTACAAACTAACTACTAAACTAGAGTAATAATGCAGTTTTTGAAATATCATATTTTCCAAATAAACGTATTATTTAAAGAAGTTAAATCGTGTTATAGATGATCCCTTTTTAAAATATATTAAGGCAATGTTAATGAGTATTTCTGTTCTTACAGTGATTGATACACTAGAGTTATTTCCCTTAGACTGTTAGCAAAGGTTGATAGGAAGTGTATCTGTGTAGGTACATCCAATGTAAGGCAACTGTGATAGAACCGGAATTTTTTTTACCGGCTACCTAAAGTGGAATTGATATACCTGTATGTCATAGTACAAATACTTTAAAATATATGATAATTTCAACTGTAGTATTGGTAATATACATACTTATATGTGATACTTTAATGTACGATAAACGCGACGATTTAGGCATTCCCATAGTATATTTCCATATTTAAGTAGTAATATCCTACAGTCATCCGCATATTTCACAAATGATCCGATATGCCAGGGCGTGTTTAACATATCAACATTTCATATACAGATGTAAACTACTCACTGACAAATTATTGACACATGGACATCGAAAATCGCGTTTCGCGACAAGTTGAGTTGCCTGTTCGTTGGCGGTTGTTGAGACTTCTATACCAATTGTGACGAGGATTCGTTCCTCACGTATTTCATTTGGATTTGACTGTGGACTCACGGCGGGTGTGACCGGTCGACAGGGAACGCTTACTCATCCATGGCACCTGATCCCACCTCTTGGTTTCCAGAGGCCCGTATTTGTGCATTTTTACCAGATTTGTATCTTTATCCTGGACATCCTGATGATTTATACTTTGGTATCTGATATTTTTTATATTCAAACAGACTTAAATTCACCCTAACTCACTAAATTCTAATGGATTGCATGTATATTTTGCTTCTATTATTTAGCTAAATATTTAGCTTTGGGTTTAAATTCGCCCTCTCATCTTAGGGCGAAAATGGCGAAAATCAAATGGCAGCGAAAATATCCAGGTATACAGTATCAATTCCTGCAATTTTATGTATTATTGAGTTCAAAAACATTATCATTCCACAATGAGGAATACAAAATAAGTAAAAATAAAACATAAACTGACAAGTATTAAATTATTTTATTTGTTTAATTGTTGTTTAACATCTCGTCAATTTTTTTTTTCACATATATGGAGATGGCACGAGCTTTAAATGAAGTGCCAGACATTTTGACATGTGCCAAGGGCTGATATCAATGCAGTGAGGAAGCTTTTATTTGCCATTCTAGATCTTGCCGTGATACGGGACCTCGGCTTTAAGACTCATCCGGAAGACACGTGACTTTCACTATGTATACAACGTCCCTGGCGAAGTAACCGCCACTACCATATTTATGTCTTTAGTGTGACCCAGTACCGCTCGCGAGTCGTAACTGTCATTATACCACCGTTAAGCGGTCAAGATATATCTTTTCACATACAACAAATGGATAATAATTTCAACTGGTATTGCAGTTTTGATTTCATATGTACGATATTTCGCGTGGGGTTAATATCAGCGAACATAAAGGAGCAGCAATATATTTTATACGAGGGTACGTTGACTACATAATTCACGTGGTTATTGAGTTTTGCAAACTATCTCGTAATTCGCAAATATTTTCCCAATGCGAACACTCTCAAGTATACTGTATCAGTTATCATTCATTCTACTACAACTGATATATTATTGAATATTACATTAGTGCATTATGTTTTACATAAACAATCTAAAAACACCGTCCGGTTTTCAGAACAGACATAATCCGTGTTGTACAAGGTTAACACAGTAATAATTAAGAATTATAATACCGGGCCGGATTTATTTATATAAATTACACTGTATTTCCATTACATTTCAAATAGATAATTTGATACATTATGATTTTCAGTTTAGATATGTGTGTATATAGTGATACTGATTTTGTTTCCAAGGATAATTATGTTTTTGAATACATTTTTTTGCTTTGTTTTACGCCACACTCAACTAAATTTCATTTACTGTATGTGTATTTATTTTAGCGGTATTCTTATATCACGTGATTGGGCTAATTCATGTGCAGCGCTAAAATTTCTCCATCCAGTCATTCTGCATAAACGACAGAACTAAAAAAAATAATAGCGCGAATTCAAGATTCCGCTAAAACGTCTACACGCCTCAGAGCGCTAAAATATGAGTGCGCTAATTTGAGTACACATACAGTTTATGATTGCGGCCAGTTTTTTAATGGTAGTGTTAGTGAACCCGGTTTCTATGTACCAGGGAAGAAACCATCGGCCTTCCGCAACTAAACTGGCAAACTGTCTCAGAAAAATCGACTTAGATTCCAGCGGGACTCGAACCTGCGCTGGCCAGAAATGAGAGACTTCATGGTTCAAAACGCGATGTTCTAACCACTCGGCTACGGAGGCCCCTCAAGGATAAATTGAAAAACTCAGACAACGAAATAAATGCGATTATCAATATTATTGATCGACGGGGTTAATAATTTTATCGATAAGCATAAATCACAGATAGATAGACACAGGAATATAAGTTATAATTCAAATGATTTGTTTTTCGGTACCACCTGATAATATTTTATTAAAGTAATATTTCTGATAACACCTTTTAAATTCTAAATTCTTGAAAAGCTAAGATAGTCATCTATTTACAGTTGTTACTCTTAGATGCACTTAAATTTGCTAAACATTTAGTTTTTTATTTGACCCTGTATGATACCACTTTCTCTTTAGAAAATATGCATCTTTTATAAATTGGAGCTCAACTGATGAAGTTTAATTGACAGAAACTATCGTCCTGGGCATTATAACTTTGGTATTATGTTTATGATATTTTAAATACCTAAAATAGATTACATGTAATCCTTTTACATAACAGAAAATGGACTGATATTCAACGTTTACCATTACAATATTTGCATTCACCAAAATGCAAGGGTTTCATTTCAGGATTAACCATTTTTAACTGGGCACAAATAGGTAATATATATATATATATATATATATATATATATATATATATATATATATATATATATATATATATATATATATATATATATATATATATATATATATATATATATATATATATATATGATATTTATATTCTGTACATGCAGGAAACCTTATTAGCCAGTCACCTCCTGTAAGCGATCATTGTTTAATTCCTGTCAAACGTTTTACTCATAAGAAGTAGTCGCCTTCCTAAAACGATCAACGTTCAGACCTTTTACGTTTAAAGTTACCAAGTAGACCAAATTAAATAACCATTGAATTTTCAGTGCCGAGCACTAGTGGTCGAAACATATTAATGCTATTATAAACATATATAAATATATAAGACAAGTATCGATATATTGCAAAACCGGTACATTGGTATGTGAAAACTATATATATATATATATATATATATATATATATATATATATATATATATATATATATATATATATATATATATATATATATATATATATATATATATATATATATATATATACAAGTAACAATTTGACAATTTGAGACCCTCAATTAAGAAGTCACCTCCATGATTTGGGTAACCGTTGTAGAATATATATATATATATATATATATATATATATATATATATATATATATATATATATATATATATATATATATATATATAAATATATAAAGATGTCCTCATTAATGTAGCTGTTTAACAAGAAATATAATCAATTAATTGCATAAAGCAAATACATGTATAGTTATGAATAAATAAAAGCAGCACACGATCTGTGCATCGTATTTCTAACCAACGTTGTTACCATATGCTTCGTAAGCAATGCTAGTTATAATAATAGACGAAAGGAAAAACTAATTACAATTTCAAGGTCATAAAAAGGTTAAAGTATAAGGTTGTGATAAAGTATCATATAAATTTACGTAAAATCATTAGCATTCATTGACCATGTGTTCACCTTTGAAATTTATCTGTCATCAATTATTATTTATTAAATAAGTGCTTCACGTTTCCGGAAATTGTGATCGTAATGGACATCAATCACTGATAAAAGTGATTTCTATCTTTCTATTTCTATCAAAGGGGTTAAGTCTTGATAATATATTATTGATATTATTGTATAATATATTTCATATATAAGGGAATATAAATGCATTGTCGGCATCCTTTTAAATTAGTTTGGGATCAGTTTCAAGGGCGACAAGGTAATAGTGTTTTATACTATATATATATATATATATATATATATATATATATATATATATATATATATATATATATATATATATATATATATATATATATATATATATATATATATATATATATATATATATATATATATATATATATGGTGTGTGTGTCTTTATATAAAAAGAAACGTTTTAAAATATGAAGATATATCACGGTGCTTAATTGTATTTTATGTAATAATTGTCGTATGATTCAATATAAAATATTATTTATGAAAAAATCTAGACAAAGCACTAGAGCGCCTGATGCCTGGATATATATATATATATATATATATATATATATATATATATATATATATATATATATATATATATATATATATATATATATATATATATATATATATATATATATATATATTATATATATATAATATATATATATATATATTTATATTTATTATTTATATTTTTATTATATATATAATCCAATCATTGCTATGAAATTATCACCAATGGAATTTAGATTCTTTAACGTCAATATAACGAGCAACATTTCTACTTTGGAATGAAATTTGAAATTCTCATCTTTCAATGTTTTAGAATGTCGACAGGTATGTTTGTTATCCTTTGTCCTTTGTTATCCTTTGTCCATTTTTGTATGTTGCTAATGAAATTAGATCTTCCTGTGTTTTTACTTGGTGGAAATAAATCTATTTTCAAGAGATTGTAAAGTAACGTAATATATACAGTCAAACCTGGGTGGTGGAATAAATGTTTCTTTCAAATAAACAGGATTTTAAAAAAAAAATAACCGGATTATAGTGGAAATAACGAAACTTGACCGGGGAATCAGATTAATTTCAAATAAAGCGGGGTTTCAATATAACAAGGTAAATATTTCAACATATACATTTCATTACCTATACATATTGTTTTGTGGTTACAAAATGAAAAGAAAAGTGTTGATTTCACCGGTCTATTAAAGCCTGTTAATCTATAATTCTCGTCTACACGGAACTGTCTGCAGTTACTCAGTGAAATGCCACAACACAAATGCGGACCTTTGTTATGGACCTGTTACAATGTAGCAAGGGGACCGGTAGGAGCCACGCCTAAAAAAAGAGATAACCTTTGTTTTAAATCTGACAAATGAGACCTATGTACGCAAGTCTTAGGTCTCAATAGGATTTAAATGAAATCGACCTGTGAAGCGATTGACTAGATCACAAGATTGAAGAGATGAGAAATAGTGATATTAAGAAATCGGACTAGTTTAATTTGTATTGTATATACTATCTACATTGATGATCTTTTTATATTTTCCTCAAACAGATGAATCTCCTAGCTGTCTCAGTTACCTCTGCCTTTATCTTGCTTTTCGCCTCAATGGTTAGAGGCGACGGCTACGGAGGTTATGGCGGTTACGGAGGTTATGGAGGTGGTGGCTTCGGCGGATTTGGTGGGTTTGGAGGTGGAGGTGGAGGTGGAGGAGGAGGTATCGGCATATACGGAGGAGGCGGACATGGTGGTGGATATGGAGGAGGACATGGCGGAGGACATGGCTACGGAAAAGGTGGACACGCTGTATATGTACCATACCCATATCCAATGAAAGTTCCAGTGCCCGTTAAACCAAGAATGGTAGCAATCCCATATTATAACAAAGATGATGGTAACATACTTGAACTGCGTAAGTAAATATAAGACTTGAACTCTATCTATGAAGTATGTATCATTTGCACTTACTAGTTTACAATTAAACACAGTTTTGTGATTTTATGAAAAGACTGCATAACATAATGGGTACGGAATCTACATTTGGATTATTTTAGTTTAAATGTTCCCACAACAAACCGCACATTTATAAACAATTGCAAACACTTCAGAATTTAAATACGTATAATTTCAATAGGTATTGGTTCGCAGACTGTCATGTAGTAAATTCAAAATTCTTGTTTCATCGTAATCTTTGTTTAGGTAATTATTTACCGAGTTGAACTTCGAACTGAAACTAAAGAAAGAATCCCATGTTTCATCAATTTCGGCTAGAGTCTATAAAATTTATATGAATTTACCTTTAATGGAATATCAGCTTTTAAAATAATGCTAAAAATGACATTTAGAAATTAATAGTAATATTGAACGAGTTCATGTATATCTTACTTTAATTCATGTACCACGTCATACCTGATAACGTTTGTGCGGAACTATTGTTTCTATTAGTAATGGAATGACGCTAGAGGACGATATCTCGCGCTAACGTCATTTCAGCGGGAAGATTACGTATAGTTATGTTCCATCACCATTGGATATACTAGTAACGCACAAACGTTATCGGTTATCACGTGGTACATGAATCAGTCCCATTATTTAATTTTAAAATTCTGATCAAAATTTGAATTTGCCCATTCATTTAAGGGCGAAAATTGCGAAAATAAAATGGCAGCGAAAATATCCAGTTATACAGTAGTATTTAGCTAATTCTGAAATGAGAATTTAAAATAACATGTATTTCTTTTATTTTAGTTTTATTCCTGGGACTTTTGATGGCTCTATTTGCCAACAATAAAGACGATCACAGTTATCATAGATACGATAGCAAAAAGAAGCATCACTGGTTTGGTTAAAAAAAAATATGACTTTTTACACGTCTCATATGTTTTCAGGTTTGTATTCAGTATCTTAGAACCCGTTTTTGTTTGTTCTATATTTGTTCTACTCGTCATCCTATTTTTGCATTTAATTTTAAATGGACATTAACTACGTTTACCAAAAACATATTTCGATTGTGTTTTATTTACTTGTACTTTACATTGAAAAACAAATAAGAGCTCTACAAAGGCATTCAAACATCATATTTCTATACATCGTGTGAAAAAGGTCAGGTTGAAGTAATCAATTGTAAGTGAATAATGCCAAACTAGGTTTCTCAAGCAATTTTCACAAAATATATTAAAATTTAAGAATTTGTATGGCTATGTGTATCTCTTTCTTTTGTCATTGTATATCAGTCTAAATAGCAAAAAGAAAAGACTTAAAAGATCTCCACAGCTAATACCCCTTTAATTGCAATTAGCTTCAGTTGATATATGCCACAAATTACGATCTAAGCTATGGACCTATGTCAATATATTAAGACATTCCTACCGTGACGTTCTATGTCGACTTTCATATGTAATGCCCGTGTTTTAAAGTCTCATAGTTCTCTATGGGCCATGAACAGAACTCATGCCCCCTCACTTGCGAGCAAAACGTTTTAACAAACCGAACAAATCTGATCCGTTGTTCATATGAACAATATGTACGTACGCAAATTCAGCAAATTGATTCGAAACCAACTTTTATGCACTTCAAGTAAAGTGAGACAAATTTAATTGGAATGCAATGTATTGATACTTTTTTTTTTTTTTTTTTTTTTTTTTTTTTAGCACATTCTGATACATTTGTTCAAGGGGCATTAGCTATGTTTTTTCTTTAAAATGGAATTTCCTGTTTTATACCTTTTTACCGAATTTGACCCGTTCATCAAACTAGAAAGGTTTCCATGGAACATTTGCGACGGGTGTGGCATGCCAGCAGAAGACGCTGACTCCTTCCGGACACCTAGTCTTATCCCGTTTGGGATTCGTAATTGTTCTTCATGTTGAGACCATTTGTACATCTAATTCGTCGTGTAATAATGGACTTGAGTTTTGATTATTGATTGTTACTTCTTCAATTTAACTTAAATTAATATACAATAACAAAAACGAGATATACACAGACATTAAAATTGGTCGGAAAAAAGTCGGAATCATTTTTTGATAAACATGGTTAATGTCCTTTTACGATGATCAAAATTCATTATTCAAATTTCCAAAAGAATCAAAGTTTTATAAATCCATAGCCGATATTTCTGCAAAAAAAAAAAAATCTGAAAGTGACAGAATTCTATTTATTCCTGGCAAAAATTGACGATTTTATAAGTACAATTCTTACTCTAGCTCAACATTAAAGCATATATACTGTTAATGATAAGATACGGTTGCATATTGGAAAAACAGAATGATGTAAAAAAAAATGTACAATTGTTTACTGAAAATGCTTTGACCATGCCAAATATCAACCGATGCAATATTAAAATGATCTCAATCATTTCAATCAATTTCATCCTTCAATTTAATCTATTTTCTCTCTATTGCAGATAATTAGGCATAAGATGAACAGGTCGCTGCATCAATATTTATTCAACATGTGCTTTTTTGTGGTTTTATTAAACATTGTTGAGTAATGTTTATTGTTATTGTTTATTTACTTATTCAGTTCTTGCCTAAGAACTTGGATTTCAAAGTAAAATAAAGTGAAGGCGATTGAGGAAATTGCTTATCTTGTGGCTATTCTTAACCTTTGTTTTGGTGTGTGCTATTTAAAACTGCCGATAAACCTATATATGTCTACCAAGGTAAAGTGGCACAGCCGGGGTATTTAAAAAAACATACCAATACGATCTATTTTCCAAAATTAGGTATATACAGGTAAAGTGTGCCTCCATGCATTACAATATTTTTGTTGCTTAAAACAAGTCTTTCGCCCCTGTTATGATTCAATTTAGACTCGTTGTGTTTGTAATTATGTGACAATTTAAGCTGGCTGACCTATACTGAAATTGTCAAAGAAATACACTTCTTATGACAATCAACAGATATGAATTGTTCAGATATATCACAATTAGTATACTTCTTAACGATTTTTTCAAAATGCGATTCACCAAGTGGACTCGTCGTGTAGTACGAGTGTAGTGAAACTCTTGTCAATTATATCTTACAGATGAAAATATCGAACATGTACATAAGAAACCCAAATATATGGACATTGTAAAAACAAGGATTTAAATGTTTAAAATATTACTATAATATATATATATATATATATATATATATATATATATATATATATATATATATATATATATATATATATATATATATATATATATATATATATATCGATATCCGGCATTGACGAGATGTAAATCTATTACTCTTCCACTACGTTATAAGTGGATTTTTTTCTCTAGTGAAACTTTTGTCAATAATATCTTACAGATGAAAATATCGAACATGTAGATAAAAATCCCAAAGATATGGACATTGTAAATACAAGGATTTAAGTGCTTTAAAAATATTAATATATATATCGATATCCGGCATTGACGAGATGAAAAACTATTGCTCTTCCACTACGTTATAAGTGGAACTCTCTCTCTCTCTCTCTCTCTCTCTCTCTCTCTCTCTCTCTCTCTCTCTCTCTCTCTCTCTCTCTCTCTCTCTCTCTCTCTCTCTCTCTCTCTCTCTCTCTCTCTCTCTCTCTCTCTCTCTCTATATATATTGCATAATTCATAATTGTAAATATGTGTAAACTAGTAAACTAGTTTGTGAATGAGTTTAGTGGTGAGATTTAGCACGATGATGCAGTGTAAAGAGTATACATTGAACAGAATCGAACGGTTACTAACATGTTAATGCATTCCTTTACTGTCTAACATACATTTAACGTTATGACATATGTTATATTTATAATGGGATGTGTGTTATTTCTAACACCAAATAATGGTCATACTTGCCGCATGTATCAAGTTTTTGCAAAGAACATTTAGATGTTATATACAATCAGCGTTCATTATTTAACACAACCAAAGTGAAGCACTATTTACAAAAGAGGCCAAAAACAAAAGCTACAGACGATTGTTTCTGTCAATAAAACTTCATTAGCTGAGTTCGAATTCAAAATAAAAAGAAAAATTGGTACCATAAAAGGTCAAATAATAAAACTAAATGTATTGCAAAAAGAAATTAACAAAATATGACTTGTTTATTTGTTCCACTTGAACATTTAATATTCGCTGTAATGACCAGTTTAGTATTACACACTTCTTTTAAACATTTAGAACGTTTACTACAGTATTGTCGCGTCATAATAAATTCGATTTGAATTTCTGTTCATGGAGACAATATCGTATTACAGACAGCAACAAAAGTGATTTCAGAAAAATAGTGACGTAAAACAATTCTAATTCTTCTTCAAATTTTTGCAAAAAGATAATTTGTGATGTCTAATTTTATATTCCTCCTTAATTTTCAGAATAAAACCCCCCAAAATCAAAACGGTAGTTGTAGTACGATTGGTTTTTAATAAATTTATACAAATTGGAAACTAAATTTGCAAATTAACGGAATAGATTCAACACCAAGCCGATTAACCAATCAACTGTTTATTGTGTATATTATTATCATTAATACGTTGACGAACAACTGAAAACTATTATTCTCAATTTTAAAGACCTTAAGAACAATCAGATAGGTGACATATAAATATCCAGTATGTCTTTACGACGAGTATTTATTTTCTGTTCAATTTTGCGGGTCTAATATTGCATAATGGAACACATATATGTTGCCACGAAGACCGACAAGAGAAATAATGTCAAAATAAATACCACGTTTCCCATGATTTGATTTTAAAATTTTGTTTTACGCCGCACTCAACAATGCCTCAGTTGTATGGAGGCGACCAGTGTTAAATGATGGACGAGAGAACCCAGTTACAATGTACTCGGGGAGAGACCACCAATCTTCCGCAAGTAAACTGGCAAACTTTCTCACAAGCATCCCCTTAGGTTCCAGCTTGGCTCGAATCTACGCTGACAAGAAGTGAGATACTTTATGGTTCAAAGCGCGATGCTCTAACCACTCGGCTAAGGAGACCCACTCTTTCCTATAAAAAGCGGTCCTGTAACATAAGACGGCACAATTATACAGATTACTGCAAAAGGACGTCACTGGATAACGTTGTCAGTTTTATGAGTAAATGTTTTATATTTTGCCGCCCAAAGAAACATGAGCGAGTTAAGACAAATGATCTACCTATTGATAAGCTAAATAGATGTGATTCTTGCTACGCTGCCTCATTTCATTAAATTTTACACTAATTATTGATAAAAGGTCTTATCTGGCACAACCAGTTTTAGCACTCTGAGAGTCAGAACATAAAAATCACAGATTTCAAAATATTACCCCTTCCAACACTACAGACTATAATAGACCGGTTTTAAACAATGGAAAGAGCATACCACTCAGATATACAGTAGTGAAAGGGTTAATCGTTAGAAAGGCCAGGCGACAACATACAAATCTGGTTAACATTGGAAAAATATGGAAATTACTGGAAATCTAGAGGTGGGATAAGGAGCCATAAAGGAGTAAGTATTCCCTGTTGACCGATTACAAACGAAATGAGGAATAAACCCTCACCATGATCGCTGCAGTAAATTCAACTACCACTATCGACCGGCCTCTCGCACAGAAAAAAAAGACATTGGCAAGTGTCACAAAAGCAGGTTAAGTTTCAGCGGGAGTGTTGATTTTAAAATCACATTTCAAGATTTGCGCAGACGTATTTAATTTTTTGTTGAAAATCAATTTTATCAGATATGCGCTTAATTTTACAGTATTTAATAATTATTTACATAAAAAACATTTAGTTTTAGTGAAAAATTGCTGTTTAACTCATCAAACCCTGTGGTCACATTTAGACTCACCCACGTCAATAAATAGTATGGTCTACATTTAGACTCACCCATGGTCACGTCATTAGATAGTATGGTCTACTGTCATTATGGTCTAATGTATCTTTTTTCAATATTTTTTGCACTCGTTGAATTACTATTTAAGTACGCGCATATATATATATATATATATATATATATATATATATATAAATGTATGGATGTATGTATGTGCATATGTAGACTATAATGTATGTACGTGTGTATGTGTATATTTCATGTATGCCTGTATGTATAATTATATACTTGAAAATTAATGAAGGTATATGTGTGCAAAATATATGTTACATGTACATATGTTAAATGTTATTGACGCATGCTTTGTTAAACATATACTGACAACATTTAAAGAGTGGCGGATCTAAGCTGGCAAAACTTGTCGCCGATCCTATTGCATTAATTGAGCAATAAAATATGTTTAAACTAAACTAATGTCATTATTCAGGAGTTCATATCGCATTTAAAATTATTTCAAAATATTTCTTAATTATGCACCTCTAAATTCTGACAGTGGACTTAACCTTTGTCTGAAGTAGGCAAGTCCAAATGTGACTTCGGGGGGTGATGAGTTAATAACATTTAATCTCCACAAATGTGCGAAATAGCGTTTCTACCCATCCAATCATACAGAACCAGTGAACATCTCATTAACATCATAACTTCGTTCATCGTGTATTGAGTGATGTAACGTCTTACTTACTTGGTTTATTTATTCTGTGAACTTCAAACCTAGGTCATGTACACAGACATCTAGATCTACAAATATATAATGAAATGAAACACCTTACGTTGCAATCCTTTGTTGTTTTCACGCGAATTTTAGATACTTTTTGTGTTTGTTTGAAAGGCACCACATTTACACCACACAAAACATCTTTCCAGTTAAAATATACCCGGAATGAGACTACGGGCTTTCTGCAAGTAAACTGATAAACTTTTCCACAAAATCAACTTCGGTTCCAGCGGGGCCCGGACCTGCGTTGATAAGAGGTGATAAACCACATTGTTTAAAGCTCTAACAACTCGGTCACGTGGGCCACGAGTTTCTACGAGATTGGTGACTTGATTCAGTAGATGAATACATAGGCTGTCATTTTCTGATTATCTCCTTTGTATTAACAGACTCGCTTAGAATTAGCTTATTGTTAAGGATGATTTTGTGTGTAAATTTTATCAACATAATGCCAAAATTGTAGATTTGCTAAAAGGTAAAAATAAATATTTAAGGTAATCGTCTCCATCAGTTGAACTTAAATTTCAAATCTATTTTTAATTGACACTGATTTTGTCTGTTCTATCTTGTAACCTTACATTTTAAATTGCCCCTCTTTAATATTCAAATAGTTTCTCTCCTCCAATCAGATCGGGTTCGAGCTTCGCTGATGAGTTTTTTGCAAATTTACTTGGTGAATGTATGTGTCTTTCCCCGATCACATTGGTTTTATGCTTTTTCCATCACCATAAAAACTGTCCGACACCGTAAAATGTGAATTTTATTGAGTAACTTTTGTAGACGACTTATCGGAAGATGCCAAATACCGTTTAATTAAATATCATTGAGTATGTTATTGAAAGCTAATTAATGTTTTGCAGACAATTTGTCAAAAACTATCAGTAAGCTTTTAATCAAACTATTGTTGAATGTATCATAGAAACCAGTTAAAGTCTTGCAGACGACCGATATTGGCGTCAGCAACAAGGCACACTGTATGTATAAATACACGTACCTGACAAAATGATGGACGACGCAAGAAAACCGATGTAATGTTAGATAGCCTTTACCTGTATCTTTATTTATGGGTATAGGATGTATATATCTTACTTGCTTTCTTCCGTCACGAGTGACTGAAATTATGGAACAGACATATACCGCTCAGAGTTATTCGAATAAGAATGGTTAGACTACACATAAGCCAAGATAAATAAACCACTGTCCTGGATTGAAATATATGAAAAATACTGATTTTATTTCAAACATCTAAATGACAAATAGAGGATGTTATCACAAATTTGATGACATTATACCTTGTAACTCTAACAACAAATAGAAATGATTAGTTTGGTTTTGATGCAAGTTATCACGGGCTTTAAAAAGGCTTAAAAGTCTTAAAAAGGCATAAGCTTTAATATAATTCGATTTTTTTTCTACTTTTACTTCCTGTACTTGATCTACAATAACAAAGAAGAGCTATACACAGATATAAAAATATTATATTCCTATATATTCTGTGAAAAAATGTCAGATACAGTGTGATATGCATATGCAAATAGTAAGGTCGAATTTATCAATTGCAAGTGAATAATTGTCAAACTAGGTTTCGCAATAAAATTTCACAAAATGTGTGGGAATTTCAGATTTTTTATGTCTGTGCATTTCGATAGATTTTTCTATTGTATATCAATCTAAATGGTATAAAAAGGGAATAATTGTTTTGTATGAAGATGCCGCAGCTAATACCCTTTTTAAGTAAATGATATTTTTCAAACATTGAAGAAATTAAACATATTAAGATTCACTCCACTAGAATTAGAAGGAATCTCAAACCATTCCTAGTCTTATTCATTGTTATTGTCGTGTTAACGTGTTTTGTTTTTGTTTTGTACTTGATACGGTGACTTCGTAAAATGTAATTACAGTCGAGGGGTCAGTTGTTATTCTTACAATTTTATCTGTCGATAGGATTTTGTGATGACAAAACCGTACATGATGATATTTACAGTCGATATAGGGGAATTTAAAGCTTTCGTCACCAACAGTAAATTTTCAAAATGTGTATTTTCAATCAAATAATCCCGGAATACAACGACATAAACATATAGCATCAAAATATTATCAGTAATTTGCATTTAAACACGTTTTAATGAAATTAATAAATAGTACCGTAATTATTGTTCGTCTATTACACCATCGACCTTTTAATTGATATGCCATCATATATAAGTCTTTATAAGAGCAAATTCCATACTACAAAAATCACCTGGGAACAAACATGGTCGATTTAAAGAAGTTTCATTTTAACAGAAAAACTACATTTCTACATATCATGGAACGGGAGAGGTTTCCATGCACGACTTGCGACAGTTGTGACATGCAAACAGTGGACGCTGACTCCTTCCGGACACCTGGTCCCATCCCGTTTGGGATTTGCAAAAATCTGAAAATTGCTCTTCATGTCGAGATCATTTGTATATCAAATTTAACGTATTCTAATAGTATTGGAGTGTCGGTTATCCATTTATTTTTCATTTTTACTTTACATTATGGGTACCATATAGTTTATATAAGGGATCATAACAAAATACCAAAATCATTGGTTAAATAAGGCTTCGTAGACGGGGAACTTCTCATTTAAGACTGCTGGATTACCTAATATGAAATATTAGGGTCAATGTTCCTGTCTAGTATTGTCAGCCAATCAATGGCTTTTATTCATTTTATAATGATTTGGGTTTACTACAAAGTAAAAATGAAGAAATACCAATGGATAATAGATACTCCAAGTCCATTAGAATACGACAAATTAGATATACAAATGGTCTCAACATGAAGAACAATTGCAAATCCCGATTGGGATCTGGAAGGAGTCAGCTTCTACTACTACACCGGTCGCAAATGTTACATAGAACCCTCTCAGTTACGTGACAATATATGTCTTCAATTAGTTTTAAATCTGATTGGCGAAAATGAGTCACTGTATATGGTCGTGGTTCAGAATACTATCTTTCAAACAAGATAAATGCACTATCAATTCTTGTTCGGTTTTTACAGAACGAGTTATCTTTGATATTAATTTTAACAACGATATTTTTGTTAGAATTCTATTATTAATACGAAACTGTAACCGGCTAGAGGAATCTGAGTTTTTGCACAACTGAGTACAGTTGTTTCCCTTAAGTTTATTCTTTATAAAACACTTTAATGTTAAGGGGATATTGGGATAACAAGTTTTTGTCATGTTTTATTTCTAAACAAGTTTAAAACGAAAAAAGGAATAAGTTTTGTAAGAAATTAGTTTTAAGATAGGTCGGTTGCAGAAACTGTTCTAAGATGAAAATTATGTGGTATTATTATGCACATGATTTGACATATAAACATTTCTTTTTAAACCTTGAATCATGAAAAATCTTCTACCTATTTTTATTCAAAATTATTTATGTTAGTACTAATGTAATAATCTTCAACGTTTTACATTGCCACGGAAACGTCTTTCCAAAAGGGTTTGAGATATCTCTGTAACATGCTTCAATAAATTTACCGCCGAAAATAGCTAATTTATGTAAATCAATTTGCGATTCTAAGATTGTTTTCCATGTTTTGTTATTTCTATATAGTCTCCTAGTCCATGCTAAATTAAGTACTTACATTAAGCTTTCAATATTTATCATTTTCAGTCCACCCACTTTACGTTGTTTAACAGATATATCACGTTTAACTTTATCACTTGTCCCATCCCATTTAAAATTGTAAAAGGTATTGCTAATATTTTTATGAATGATTCATTTGGGTTTGGTACGGACATAAAAAGATGATTAAGTTGGAATGTTAGTAAATTTTTATCTACAGTCATCTTTCCAGTAATATTAACCCCTCTGTTCCAATTGTTTAAAGTGCTTTCTAATGAAACTTGTTTAGTTTTAAAATTTTATCAACATCATATTCAATACCCAAAATGATAATTTTCGCATAACATGCCATTACTAATATTTTTGCTGCCAATCCGTATTGTTCATGTTTTATTATAGTTGATTTTAACTTCAGAGATATTTGCAACTGATGATTCTATTGATTGTTTTGGATCCACCTAAAACTGAACAGGTGTGATCAGCATATTGCGATGATAATATTTCCTTGTTTTAAATTTTAATATCATGTATTGTTATTTCCAAGTTTTATTGCGAGTATTTCTGTACATAAAATGAAACCGTGAAGTCGCTAGTCTGTAGCAAGGGCGGGTTCAACCCCACTTAGAATGGATTTTGTGAGAAGTGTTTCCAATTTGAAATTGCAGAAGACCGATGGTCTTTTCCCTGGTACATTATAACCGAGTTCTCTCATCCGTACTTAAAACTGGCCGCTATCATAAAACTGAGAAATTGTTGAGATTAGGCGTTAAACATTATGTAAACAAAATGAAGTACACCAGTACAGCCGGTACTACTGTCTTGATAATCTGTAGATAAGCCAGATACGTTATATACTGAGATTGAATATATGAGACATAATACATTACTTTGCCTCTGGTCACTTGGATATAGAAGTAGACACTAAGATAATTTATGGAAATATATTATATTGTGTTGCAACATACTTAATGAGAACCGGCACATAATTCACATATCCGGTAATTCCCACAAAACAAAATGTGTATCAATCATTGGTCAACCGACTTTTCACTTTTTGTGTTATGTAATAAATGTACCCCATATATAAACCAGTGAATATATCGGGCAGCCATCCTTTTTGAATTAGTCTGGGATCAATTAATTCACTAAAAGCATCAAGGTATTGTACGTTTTCTTCTCGTATCAAGCAGTTGTCAATCTTATGTGAAAAAGTTCGCCAAAACTCAAAGTAAATTGAATAGAAAAAGTGTGCTTGCTTACCCGTAAAAATTCGACGACTTTACGCTGTTTTTTTTTTCATTTGTATTCTGTAAAAATTGAAAATATGAATTAGAATATTACATTTTGGATACTTAAGCGATCATGGAGTTTTGTAGATTTATGTTAATTTATAATTATATAATTATTTAAGTTCGCCCAATAAACGTTTTGATGATAAGAATGCTGATTTTGTTGACACAGGTTCTTTTGCTCAATATCAAGTTTAAATTTTTGTTAAAGTTTTGAAATTGTGAGTAATGAATGTGAACAGATTTATCAATATTCAGAATGCTTGGAGTTTTAACGTTTGTTGTTGTTTTGTTAGTCACACACAGTGGTAAACATTTGTTACGTCGTGGTTGTCGCTTCTAATGGTTCAAATTTACGCCTGAGAAGACCATTGTCTTTCTTCAGCTAATACGTTGGCGAATGTCATCACTTTGCTCGAGCTTGGCCTCGAGGTGAGTTCTCACTCCACTGATAGAGAGGAGCCAATGAACGTTACAGTGTAAAGCAAGGAATTCACCCCAACCAGCCCCACTGGTCACTCACATTACTAGCGTAACCAGCATCTGTCATCAAGACGGTCTTTGGGTGTTAAAACAAATGGTTTTATATTTCAGCTTAATCACATTAATACAAAGATGAAAGATAAATGAAATTACCTTTGTGCCGTGAAAGTCAAAATTAATAAAAAAAAAAAAGAAAAGAAAACAACTGAAAGCAAAAATAAAGATATTTATAATAATATAATAATATTAAAAGATATGATAATAATAGATTTATAAAAACAAAAAAAAATAATAAAAATAATAATAACAGTGATTTTTTTATGGCTTCCAAATAGTTACATTCGCTAGCACGAAATGAATTATGTGACAAGTATATCTCAAAGATTGCCCCAATGTGAAAAATGTTTAAAACTTCTGGATCATCCATAGTATTGAATCTATATCACAAACAAACGGAAAGAGGATTTAAGATTATGTATCTTTTCTCAGATGAATCGCCTAGCCGTGTCAATTGCTTCAATCGTTGTTGTGCTTGCTGTTGCAATGGTAAGCGGGAACGGATATGGCGGCTACGGAGGAGGGTATGGTGGTGGCTATGGAGGGTACGGAGGAGGGTACGGAGGAGGGTATGGTGGTGGTTACGGAGGATACGGTGGTTATGGGGGTTACGGAGGTGGATACAGTTTGTATGGAGGAGGTGGACATGGAGGTGGATATGGAAAAGGTGGAAAGAATGTGTATGTACAATACCCAGTACCTTACAAAGTACCCGTGCCGATATACCCAAAACTTATACCTGTACATTATAACAACAACAACGACGGTTACGGCATATTTGGACTTCGTAAGTATTAGTAATTTATGCCGTCTGCATGCGTGTAGATGTTTCTTTATTCATATAAAGCAGACGCATTCAGAAACTGCAGAATCAATAGAAAAAAGTTAGCGGTGTCCTTTAATTTGACATTTAGATATATCGACGACGTTTTGTCAATTAATAATGACAATTTCATACATATGTCTATGCGATATATCCCGGTAAACAAAAACTTAAAGATAGTTAAAAGCAGAATCATGCACACACGCTTCGTACTTAGACATTTTACTAACAATAGACACAGATGGAGAATTAACAAACAACTACGCTATACGGCAAAAGCGACGATTTCAACATATGAACATTTCATATACAGAGGTAAACTACTCATTGACATATTATTGACACAGGGATATCGAAAACCGCGTTTGATGTCAACATTCCGCAAATTTTACGGTCGGTATAATAGTCTTGTTTGCGACTACTCTGTTTCACAAAGTGAAATTTTGAGTTACTTGCTCGATGGCAATTGTTGAGACGTCTGCACCAATTATGACGAGGATTTGTTCCTCACGTATTTCATTTTAATTTGACTGTGGACCCACGGCGGGTGAGACCGGTCGACAGGGGATGCTTACTCCTCCATGGCTCCTGATCCTACCTCTTGATTTCAGGAGGTCCGTGTTCGTCCATTTTTTACCAGATTTGTAGCTATATCCTGGACACCCTTATGATTTATACCTTGGTATCTGAGATATTTTATATTCTAGTTAACGTAGGTTCGAGTCCCGTTGGAACCAAAGCTGATTTTTTGTTAGAACGTTCGTCAGTTTACTTGTGAAAGGCCGATGGTATCTTCCCGTGTGCATTGTAAATGTGTTTTTACATTAACCAGTTAAAATTGGCCTCCACCTTATGACTGAAGAGTGTTGAGTCTGGCGTAAAACACCAGTAAAACACAAATTTCTCTCATCGCGTAATTCACAAAGATTATTCCAATTCGAACATGTTGAATCACCCATTCCAATTTACTTTCACATTTGTTGCTTTCTTTTGTAATCATAGGCTTATCATCACTTTACGATATACAGAAGGAAAAAAAGAAGGTTTTTTTTATAAGTAAACCTACTTATCTCCATCATTCACATTAGTTGAAAAAAATGCTTAACAGAGATGAAGTAGTTTTAAATGCGACAAAACCAAATTAATGAGTATTAATGTGATTTTGGCGCAGTTAGATCTTGTTTTGGCCATTTAAATTTGGTGTATCTCCAGTTAATTAAAATAACCGAGCAAAAAAGTATTACTGAGTTAAACGTATTTTTCAGTTAAACCTATTTTTCTATTTCTCTGAACTAACGAATTAAAACTAGGTTTAACGGTAAAAAAATGAAGTTAAGCTAGAGAAAATCTAAATTTAAATAAAAAAAAAACTGGGTTTAATTTGTTAATGTGATTTTGGTGTATCATGCACATGTTTTGTTTGTGCCATTTTCCAACAACCAATTATTACCATGTTATCATTGTTTTTATCATTTTTATTAACGATATAATTGTCCGATTCACATAAAATAGCGGGGCGAAGTAACTTTTTGATTATCATACGGATGATTCTACTCACTTTTGGTTTATGACAAGCTGCACATGAAAAACGTTTAATTCCTCACTGGGTACTCTCTAATGTATGGTGACAAGAAGGGACGATTATCCTAGTCAGTGTAATTTTAATGTCATGCTTTATTTACCTAAAATTTAAACTCGTCCAGGCCAAGAAATGGTCCACAAGACTCCACCACGCCAGGTTATATGGATTTTACTATATAATTGAGTTAATTACGCATGTATTGTAACACAGTATTATGGGTAATCATAAAAAATAACTATTTATCAGGGACGGAGCTAAATAAACAACAACAACAACAACAACAGAAACTACTACAACAATAATGATACTACTATTACTGCTACTACTAATAACAGCATCGTTAATTGTTTTACAGTTTTGTTCTTCGCACTTCTGATGGCAATTTTCGGAAACAAAAATGATGGTTACTATAGCAGTAGATACCACTAGTCTGGTTAAGCGGTGTCATACATTTCTTCATCCCGCATGGTTTTTAAGGTAAGTCAAAAACTTTATTTTCACATTCAGTGATGAAATGCTTTATTTTCAGTTGAATGATGTTAAAAGCAGGTCACAATAAAAACACCAACTTTTACCAGGGTAAACTGATAACGATTCACTTCTGAAACAGGATTACAGACAGTGACTCCCTTTCGCCAATCATATATGAAATAACTTATGACAATTTCACCGAACTTGAACTTTTCACTGAAATCGAGAGGATTCCTGTAACATCTACGATGGGTGTAGCATGCTGCCAGAGCACGCTGACTCCTTCCGGACACCTGGTCCTACCCCGTATTGGATTCGCAATTGTTCTTTATGTTGAGAACATTTACATATCTGATTTGTCGTATTCTAATGGACTTGTGTTTATCAATTGGTACTTCTTCATTTTACTTACATTATTTTAAAAACAAGAGTAGACTGGTCAGTTATTGTTATACAATCCATATTAAAAACCTTTCCACGTATCCTTTGAGATGGGGAAACGAACAAAACTAAATACGGTTTTATGACACATACATGTGTACCCCAACATGTACATGTACAGTTGAACATTGCCTAAAGACAACCTCTTTTCGGAGACCACATCACATTTCATATTACAAGTTTTCAGACTCTTGATAAATATACAAGTTTTCATGTAATTGAATCTCTTATCATAAATATGGACATTATTGGACCTACTTTCATCATGTAAAAGTTTTAATTTTTAATCAGTTTGAGTCAGTCAATTAGGTGGTCTTAATGTGGATCTTTTTGATTGTGTCCTTTAAATTCTTTGATACATCATTCAGACGGATTTCCTATAAAGAGTTGTTATTTTCCTTGTAATCAGTATGAAAAAACACTACTTTTCAGTCAGTCTCAACTGTGAAGTCTTAATAGCACGATTCAACTCTAAATGAATCTTTTTGATTGACAGATGTTATAGGTATGCGAATACTGACAGTATGATTTACAGACAAAAACTAAAATCTGTTGGGAAATCTATTCAATTTTACATCAATTGTTAAACGGGCATTATCTGTGTTTACCAAATAAAAAAAAGTTATTTAGTTTTTTTCTTTCTACTTTTACTACTTGTACTTGATATACAACAGCGAATAAGAGCTATACACAAGTATACACAATCTTATATTCCTATATATTTTCTGAAAATAAGGTCAGGTCCAGTGTGGTATCCATATAATTGCAAAACAAATATAAAGTGACGAACCTGGGATTCTCAAGTAATTTTCACAAAATATACAGGAATGTAAGAATTTTTTGTCGTTATTGTATACCAATCTAAGTGGTAAAATTGGGGAAATATTGAAAGCACAGTTAATGCCCTTTAACGTGTTTTTAATTGTTGGATTTGACATATCATCTTGGCATATATAAACATCTGTTTGTTGACATGTACAATGTTTGTTTCAAGGCCCGATCTAACTTTTTCACCAATTTGGAGATTTGATATTTTTAAATTGAAGTTCCCGCCATTTGGGTGACAAAAATGATTGCAATTCCCGCAAAACCTATGTCATGGAAGCTGATTGTCATCTGACGTCATCTTGCGGGAATACGTATCAATATGTCACCCACATTTACCACAGTGCTGTTATTAAATACTGAAATATAATTGGCCAAGCAGGCCAAGTAAGAATAGTATCAGACTTAAAAATAGTCATATGTTTTAGCAAGACGCTGTGACTTCTTTGTTAAGTGTCTCTCTTCAGCTGGAATTTAAACGTAGTTTAACAAATATTTTTGTTTTTGTTTTCAGGTAATTTTTGCATAAAATGAACAGGTCGCCATATGAATTTTGTTGTACACATTGCTTCTTTTATTAAAATTTTGTGAAAAGAATGTCTATGTTTGTTATGCTAAAAGCAAGGACTTTCATTTTAGGATGGTTTCGACTGAGTTTGAATAATTAACCTGACTGATTCCCGCGGAAGCCATGTTAGAAATTTTATTAATGTGTCAATCACCAGAAATTACATTTTAACAGATCAAATATATCCCCGCTTCAAATGTATTTAAATTTACATAGACACGGGGTTATTTAATATTGAAGGTTTATTAGCAAAATATTTATTTGATAATTTGGGGTTATCACAAATAGCATTATTTGGTTTTACTACCAAAATGGATGACAAGAGGAACTATCATACCAATGCTATTACATTATATTTCGAATATACTCCTTATGTCAGCAATTGATCTTAATGATTTAAAACTTGCCATGAGGAGAAAAACAACAAGATGGATATCACTGAATACAAGTGAAAATGCATCGTCGTAAAACCACGGTCCGGAATCGTTAAATGCGTTTTCCTACTCATGATCCCATGCGACCAAAATCTCTCGTATCTGATTGGTGGACCAATGCGAGCACCATTTATTCGTATTGGCTGATGCCTTATGAATAATATTCATGAGTTACGAGATATCTCAGTCGCATGGGACCACGGGTAGGAAAGAGCGTAGCGATTCCATTCCGGACCGTGGTTTTACGACGATGGTGAAATGTGACATGAGACTCCCGGGACAAGTTAGTGGTTGAGAAGATGGTGGACATCTGCAACATATAATGACATGACATTTGACTAAGAAATATATATATATATATATATATATATATATATATATTTTGTTATGAGATCAACATTTTACGACCAATGTCAATATTCACAAAGGATATTCCCTTAAGCATTATACACCTATGCCAAAATTTTAATTATATCGAAATGGTACCTAGATTTCTTGCTTGCGAGGCGATCCCGCTTATCTAAGTCAGTTATCCGAAGCGGTAATGTACCGAGACCATGACAAAAAACAACACATCACTTTCTAATTATCTTATTTCCGTATTGGAAATGAATAATGGAATCTGTTTTTTTAAATACTATGAAAAAAATTATATAAATGAATCAAGTTTTGTAAATAAATTAAACAATTTCTATTTTTCTTTATTTAAACATTCTATGGTATTAACATATGATAATACTACTAGATTTCTGAATCAGATATTAGATTCGAAATAATACCGGCTTTTCAAATTGATTCATCAATTCAGTTTCCATAAATTAGTGAACGCTGACGATATACATGAAAACACTTGATATCCTAAGTTATTTATTTAGTTGTATATTATTCTTATCATTTAAATGGGCATAAGCTTCGTTGCATTTTCAGAAAAACTTTTTTTCTTTCATTTAAAAAAAACAAATTTCTATATATTTTGTGAAAGTTGCTTGAGAAACCCAAATTTGCAAAAGTTGCTGATTATTTCAACCTTACTATTTGTATATGAATACGATACTGGACCTAACCTCACTTTCACAATATATATGAATAAAATTACTGTATAGTGAACTCATTATTAGACAACTCTATAATATATGAAATAAGAATATAAAAGTACCCATCAAAACAAAATAATAATAATAATAATAATAATAATAATAATAATAATAATAATAATAATAAAAATATTATTATTATTATTATTATTATTATTATTATTATTATTATTATTATTATTATTATTATTATTATTATTAATTAAAGTAAACAAACAGTCAAAATGTATTTTTGTTTTTATTAAAAGTTTCAAATACATACAAAATTTTCTTTAAAATCCCGGGTTGAAAACTTGTTATAATGTTGTACTTTGTGAAAAAAAAATCGAAAGTGAATAATTAATGAGTGATTTAACATTGGATTCTGTCATGGATGGAAAGAATATCAATTATCAGAACAATTCATTCATTCTAGGTTTATATATATATATATATATATATATATATATATATATATATATATATATATATATATATATATGTGTGTGTGTGTGTGTGTGTGTCAAATGACAGCCTGTATGCCTTTAATAGATACTTAAATAGATTTATACATTCATAAATAAATTACCAAACAACCAGAGCTCATGTCAGCTGATTACAACCTACCTGTGTTTGTTGTACAGGGATGATTTCTTTCCTTAAACGAGCGCATAAACAAATGCAATATGTTCATTAATAATCCCCTTGTTTCAATGATAAAAACTAAAAAAAGGAGTGATGAAATTGATTTTTATTGGTCAAATGAATCGTGGTTCTATTACAACGATCACGTTTTTCGATATAACCCGTAAATTTTTGTAAATAACTAGTAAACACAAATCGTAACGATGGCCAGATTTTGCGATGTATTACAGTGTTATTACATAACTAGGCGACCGGAATTTGGCTATAGACACGTTTTGGGTTTCATGATATAGACCTATGTTACTGCTGTTAGGACTAACATCGTGGAGAGATACGATCAAATGCCTGAGGTTTATTTTGGACATTGGAAAAAATAATAATATAAAAGAGGAAGAAGAAATGTGATAATAAACGAAGAAATCAAGATTTTGTCAATACAAAAAAGAAAAATTGTGTTTCACAAATTTAACATCAGAATAAAATATTACTCATTATGTTTTAGCGTCTGTATTGAATTCACCCTTATTTTCATAGTCTTTGATTCATTGCTATGTACTGTACTTATTTATTCCTTATTCATTTAATGACTTATTTGTTTATTTAAATACCCATTTAATAATTTCATCTGCCATATTACTTAATTCATAATTCAGAGAGAGAGAGAGAGAGAGAGAGAGAGAGAGAGAGAGAGAGAGAGAGAGAGAGAGAGAGAGAGAGAGAGAGAGAGAGAGAGAGAGAGAGAGAGAGAGAGAGAGAGAGAGAGAGAAATGATTTTTTATTGTTGGGTATCGTTTCATGTTTTCAACCTCTTTCTAAATATTCAAACAAACTCAGAGATTTAAAAGTACATCGACATTATATTCTTTTTTATAATTATCAAATGATTATTTTTTCATTTCCTATATCCTTCATGCGGCTTAAGTACAAATAATTAATACTCAATGGATACATCGATGCACGTTTTACATTGGATGTTGTTATAAGGAAAGCTTACAACGTATGGTGTCGAAAGTACATCGTACCTGAAGAAACTCTACTATAAATACCTACATTATGTCGCATATACTCTTCTATCTACATCATATACAGGTGTAAAACAATTAAAGAAAGTAACAAATAAATGGATTGATATCGCATAAACAAACAAAGATATCAAATGGATAAATAGATAGATAAACACCATATATATATAAATAAATATTATATATATATATATATATATATATATATATATATATATATATATATATATATATATATATGTGTGTGTGTGTGTGTGTGTGTGTATGTGTTTCATTGATAAATATTTAAATACATTAAACATACATTTATGTAGAGATAAACACTTTTTTTGTTCAGACAAACAAGATTATCAACATAAAACATCTCAGATACCAGGGTATAAATCGTTAGGATATCCAGAAATAAATATATAGTAAGATTAATTTAATCAATTAGATAAATGAATGCAATAGAATGAAGAAATGTTTGAAAATCCAATAAAAAGACATATATGAAATAATAAGAAATATCAAAACGGATATCAAAAAGCTAAATAGAATAAATGGGTAAATAAATTAAAATATTGAAACTATAAAGATAATACTAAGAATGTAATATATGTAATTCCTTAAGAACATTTTAGTTAGCTAAGTTCGGTTGATGTTACGGCAACGTTACGTAGGTGTGTCTCAAAACATCCTTGATCAGACACGAGATGTCTGGGTAGATTACATTATTGAAGGTCATTTCAGTACAATATTGTGCAATGTACACTGTATTTAAATAGAACAAAATCGAAATGAGAGCATCTACCTGTACAGTGAGATCTACGAAGCCACAAGGTAAAGTCTTTCTCTTTCACTCTTATCTTTTAGCAGATAAAGCCGAATTTGTGAGTGTTGTACATTTCCATCTAGCGAGCTTTTAATGGGAATTGGAAATATTCAGGTTGAACATGTGAAAATATTTCAAACCCAATCATAAAGTTATAATAGTGTTGCTACATCTCTGAAGAGCTTTCGGTCATGCTTTAAACTAATGTGAAAAATACCACTATAATTTTATACATTTTGCTTATTTTTGAATAATCTTTTTATCATCAAAACTGCCAGTAAAACCTTCCACGCTCATTTTGAAATAATAATATTTGAATTGCATAAAACATATGTACATATCTATGCTTATTTTGGATTTAATAATCCTTTATTTGCACAAAACTGCATACTCAGCAACTATGCTTTTTGCGAAACAATATTATCAAAATTCCCAGAAATTACATTTACATTGTACATATTTTATGCTTATTCTAAACTAAAAAAGAAAATTTATGTACATCTTCTATGCCTATTTTAAAAAAAAAAAAAAATTTTCGCCAAGAAATAAAAAAATTAGGTAATTATACACATTGCTTTTTTGCAATATCACTCTTTCACTTTCCACAGAGTAAATATACAAAATGCTCTATAAAATATTGAAATTTACGTGCACAACAATAACAATCATGTTACATATTGGAAAGGGGGAATGACAGAAATTTTGTTAGTGATCATCAAATAATTTCCTAATTTCGCTTTTCTTTTCCACAGATGAAATTCCTAGCTTTGACAGTAGCCTCTGCTTTAGTGCTATGTTTCGTTTCCTCCGTTAGAGGAGATATCTTTGACTTCGACGATGATAATTATGGTGGATATGGGTATGGCGGAATCGGACAAGCCGTGTATCATCCATACGCAGCCCAATCCTCTGTATACCCATCATATGTACCAGGTCTTTACCACCAAAAAGGCAGTGGCGGCAATGCTTTTGAAATGCGTGAGTACTCTGTCTTATTTTATTTATCTATTTTTTTATGTTTTGCTTAAAAAAGAATCTTAGATTTATAACTTAAATGCAAATGATACTTTGATACCTTGAGTTGCAGAAACTCGTCTCTTAAATCATATACGCATACCTTGAGTATACTACCGACAGGGAAAAAGATTGCCTAGATGTTTAATTTCAATGTTATTGAGTTATTTCCCTTGATCTTGAATTTGTCAACTGTCAGTTCACATCCTGTTAGTTAACGCTTTCACAGCTGTACTCCTCCATGACACCTGATCCCACCTCCATTTCCAGAAGCTTGTATTTCTAATTTTCATCTGATTTGTATATTATTTCACGAACCTGCTTTCGACTTATACTTTGGTAACTGTGACTTTTATATTCATACCAGATATCATAGCCTAAATCAGACAATTTATATCTAGCGCTTTTAGTACTAAAATAACACTTATTTACACCATTAGCTGTTGTGACCTACATAAAACCTTGATATTTTATTTCAAAATCTCTAGAAGCTGGGAAAACTGGAAACATGAAAAAAGTATATATCCGGAATGGCGAACTGATATGAATACTAACAAAGTTTGCCAGTTTTTTTGCGGAAGGTCGGTGGTCTTTACCCGGGTAAACGGGGTTTCTCCCCCAGCAATAAAAACTGGACGCCATCATATGACTGAAATATTGTTGAGTATGGCGTAAAACAAAAAAATCAAATCAAATCAAATGAATACTAACACTTATAGCCTGGTTTAATAAGATTGCGACGATTTTTATCATCATGGTTTCTATTTCAGTTATATTTTTCTTGATCCTCCTGACCATTTTCGGAAGCATCAATCCCACTACCGACAAGGATGGCAAAAAACACCACGGATGGCTTTTCGGATAAACAACACAATACTTGTATTACCATGCTTCATATTATCATGTCAGGTATGTTGTCATTGTTAATTTTTAGACATAAATTATGTGTTCAACATATGAACATTTCTTATACAGAGGTAACGCTACGTACTGATAAGTTATTGACACAGAAATATTGCAAATCACGTTTGATGTCAAAGTTCAGCAAATTTTAAGCTCGGTGAAATAGTCCTGATTGCGATTTTCTCTGTTTCACTAAATGAAATGCTAAGTTACTTGTTTGAAAGAGGTTGTACCAATTGTGACTAGGATTGGTTCCTCGCTTATTTCATTTGAATTTGACTGTGGACTCACGGCGGGTGTGACCGGTCAACAGGGGATGCTTGCTCCTCCATGACACTTGATCCCACCTCTGGAATGCCAGAGGTCCGTGTTTGTCCAATGTTCACCAGATTTGTATCCATATCCTGGACATTCTGAAGATTTATACTTTGAAATCTAATATTTTTATAAAACATTTTTCAAATAAATCACATTTTAGCCGGGCTACCGTGACCAATTGGTTACAGCATTGAACTTTAAACCAGTCAACGCAGATTCGAGTCTTCCTCGAACTTGAGCTATTTTTGTTTAGAAAATATGTGATTCGGTGGTCTCTTCCCAGGGTGCATTGTAATCGAATTATCGCCGCCGCCATTAAAAACTGGTCGCCACCATATAACCCCAAATTGGTTGAGTGTGGTGAAAAACACAGTTCCAACTTACAACAAGCAAATGTTCTTTGCCACTTGATAAGTAGTTAGATCCGTGTGGTAGTCTTTTATAAATGGATTGCAGTCAGTAAATTTTGACATACAGGGATATGATTGTGATCCTAAAATCAAAGTCTCGCCTAGCGGTTGGGATTTGAGTATTTTGCAATATAAAAAATGAGGGGACTATTTATTTTGACTTTCAACTTTGACATATCCGGAATTTCGACTCAACCGATTTCGACATAACGAGATTCCACTATATATACATTATATTATATTAAAACAACTTATAAACAAGTAAAACAATTTATAATACCTAGTTGAAGTTGGCTAAGATGATAGCGTAATGGGTTGTTAAATGTGACAGTAAACCGGAGAACACAGAAAATATCCACCTGCCCGAACTGGTATCTTCCATACCATCTATCATACACCACTGTCCAATTCGAGGATCGAACTTGGATTGCATTGGTGAGAAACGGGTGCTCCAAATACCGAGTTACTCGGAGATCAATAGCTTTTTATTTTTCGATTTATTAACGAACCTATTAATTAGCGATGACATAGGTACATATAAATTGTATTGTCTACATAAACCGAATAACTGATTTGTATATATGTTTAAAATAATTGAATAAAACTATTGTATTTTTATTTTGTAGGATAAGAGATGTGTGTGGCATAGAGTGACAATGCTGCTGTGTGTATTTAATTGATTTTCACCAGGTCATTTGTTAATCATAAAAATAAATACTCAACAAAATTGTTTCATCATTTCGTTGTTTCATTGAAAAAATTTCTATTTACTTTAAAGGAACATTATCCGTGTATACCAAAATATTGTTGTTGACTTTTTTCTACTTTTACTACTTGTATTTGATGTACAATAACAAATAAGAGCTATACAAAGGCATAAAAATATAATATTCCTATAGATTTTGTGAAAATAAGGTCAGGTCCAGTGTGGTATTCATATACAAATAGTAAAGTTAATAATACACATGTAGTAAGGTTACAGTTAATCAAAGTGCCAAACCTTGATTTCTTAAGCAATTTTCACAAAATGTATAAGAATATAAGAATTTGTATGTCAGTGTATATTTCGTTTTTGTTATTGTATATGCCCTTTTAAGCAGAGATACATGGCGTTATAAAGTCTAAATATTACTTTTTAGTAGTTTAACTATATATATATATATATATATATATATATATATATATATATATATATATATATATATATATATATATAATATATATATATATATATAAATATTATATATATATCTGAACCCAGAACCCTGAAGTAGAAGGGGAATGAAATGTTCTTTGAAAGTATAGTGAAGAGATACCTATACTTAGTTAGCAGGGACTTCAAAATAACAGTGTTATAATGGTAATAAATATTATGAAACAATGCCAAAGTTATAGTTTTACAAAAGAGGTCAAATGAAATGTTCAAGACGATCGTTTCTGTCATTTAGACTTCATCAGCTGAACTCGAATTGAATATGAATGTAAAACGGTATCATAAAAGTGTAAAAAGAACAAACTGTTAAGCTGGTATTAAGTCCAAACTTTTGATAACTGTCGTCTGCGCCGGACAAGGAACATTATATGTTAATACACATATATGTCACATTGATGACAGCATTATGCAATATATTGAGATAATATCGAATGAGTGATGTGTTAGGAAGCTTACTTTACGTACGGTAAAGAGGAAGTCGTCTGTATCTATGGTAATCTCGCGGTCACGATTGACAAGGTATAGCACATAAATTAACGGCCAATTGACTTTGAACAGATTAAAGCAATATGAGCTGTCGTCGGTGAAAAATTTTACATGACTATTTTATGTGATATTCTATCTTATATATATATTCCAATAACAAATGTATGTGTAAAATTGCAACAATCTTGCCAAACGTAACCCGTAATATCAGTTTTTTTTGTCCGCCATTCTTTGAGCATTGCAAATTAACTTTCGGTAATTTTTTCCGTACATCATCATTTCATACCTAAATCAGGCAAAGTTCGTCTTTTTCGTCGTTTCAAAACATTCGTTTCTGAAATTGTCCACGTGCCGGGTATATTGGGTGATCTCGACCCATTTTTAACTCGTCACATCGCATTCTCGGCTTTATCATTCTTGACACATATGATCATGAACTGCCCAAATCCATCGAACATGGCGACACGATTGTAAAACGCGAGGTACGCATACTTTTCACAGTTATATTGTTTTGATTTTGTCAATGTCAGCATTCAGGGTAACATTAAAGATTGGAAAATTTTCTTTAAATGACCTGATATATTTATTCATATTATATTCATCCGATTTTCTCCAGGTATTTAAAATACCGTTGAAAAGCATATATTTTACATGCACTTCGGAATAAAAATCACGTCCTGTATTTTAAAAAAAAATATGAAACACATAAAAATTGGCCAACTTTAACATAGTCCGAGCGCTTAAGGGACCCAGATACCCTGACCGAATTACGAAGTACATTTGATATGGCGAAAGAGTTTATATGAAAGATCATTGCATACGGAAATATAGATGGATTTTTTAAGGTACGGGAAAACTTAAATTCTAATAAAACAAATAACTTCGAAAAGAAAACCTTTTACATCGTTTAACGTGTTTGACAATGTATTTTAACACACATTTAATCATATTCTCGACTATATGTCAGGGGACAAAAATAGTTTTTGTGACAGCTTATATCACTTTAACATTATACCAGAAGAGGAAGGAGATACCATATTTCATTAACTGAACGGAGCAGAATATTTAAGTTACGAGAGAGAGACAGACAGACAGAACCGTGACACAAATCAATTGTAAACTTAAGTCGCAATGTACTGTACTAATGTAAACATACATATAACATAATTATCAAAATCAAATTGTAATAATTTTTTATCTAATCTACAACCATACTACAAAGTGCTTTGGTGGGTGTGTTTATGGCATAATGAAAGTTAATATATGTCAATTAATTTATATATATTATTATTATAGTTTATATATATATATATATATATATATACATTATATATATATATATATATATATATATATATATATATATATATATATATATATATATATATATATATATAACCATAACGTTTGTATTATGTATATAATATTGTCAATAAGTCGTCATCAGTTGAGCTTGAATCCGAAAATAGATGTATTGTTCCGAAAAAAGAAAGGGGTGCCATAGAAGGTTAGATATTAAGCCTAAATGCAATGCCAAATCCGTCTAAGAGTATCAACAACTGTAAGAATATGTCTTCCTTATTTTAAAAGAGTTTGGAATTCAATCTGTGTTATCGATATGAAATATAAGTTACCGAATTGATGCATACTTTCGGGAACTTAAACGTCCACTAGCAATGACAACGGCCCCGGGGTTGTAAATTATATCAACATAATAACAAGTTTATAGCTATTGCTAAAAAAGTCATAACTTATGTTTGATATTTAGAATGTTGATGTAATACTGAATACATAAGTCAATTTTAATATTTAATGGTAAAACCTCGTAATACTGCCACCATTTGTTCAGCCGAAGTTTGGCATTATAAAGGGGTTTGGGTTAGGTTGAGGGGAACCTTAAATTAAATTATAGGGAAAATTGGAAAAGTGGACTTTAAAAAATTGCGGCATAAAGCAAGGTGGCAAATAAAACGAGGTGTATTATAAAGAGATTTAACTGTATATAATCGTGTAAATATTATTATTAGATGACATTATTTCATGCAGATATATTGAAAGCATATTTAAATTCGACGAAAGATACATTGATAAGACAATATACAATGAATAATAAATAATGGTAAAATATGGCTTCCTGGAAAATCCTGAGTTCCAATCATTAATGGATAAGGATCCCCCATCCAACCTATAATCGATAAAAAGAGATTATGAACAACAATAAACCAGAATTACGCGTAAATCACATTAACACAGCTGAATTTCAAAAGGGAGCCGCTAAAGGTGGAATGGTGGGAATCCAAAAAAAAAAAACTGACAGAAATTGAAAATTAGATGAGTTTGTGGGACAACTCACACACATACAAATAAATATGTTTTTACACGAGGAACAATTATAGACAGGATTAAGGTGCTGGGATGCAAATGGTTTACTAGTTATATGTAAAATAAACCATATATTGTGATGGGGTGGTGTATGACACAGCGGGAAATTAGCAACTAAGCTATACGATAAACGCGACGATTTCGGCTTTCCCGTCGTAAATTTTCCACATTTAAGTAGTAATATCCCTCAGTCACCTGCATATGAAGTTTATATTTCACAAATGATCCGATATGCCAGGGCGTGCACAACATATGGAGATTTCATATACAGAGGTAAACTACTCACTGACAAATTATTTACACAGGGATATCGAAAACCGCGTTTAATGTCAACGTTCCGCAAATTTTATGGTCGGTATAATAGTCTTGTTTGCGACTACTCTGTTTCACTAAGTGAAATGTTGAGTTGCCTTTTCGTTGGCGGTTGATGAGACGTCTGTACCAGTTGTGACGAGGGTACACTCCTCACGTGTTTCATTAGACTTGACTGTGGACTCACGGCGGGTGTGACCGGTCGACAGGGGATGCTTACTTCTCCATGGCACCTGATCCCACCTATTGGTTTCCAGAGGTTCGTGTTTGTCCATTTTTACCGGATTTGTATCTATGTCCTTGACATCCTATTGATATTATACTTTGGTATCTGAAATTTTTATATTTCATCACTTACTTTGTCTTACCATTAGGAACAAGACTATATATATAGTTTAAGGAATGGTAATGTGAACGTTTTTCTAGAAAATGTACAAACATATTGATTTCAGGGGCCGGGCAGAACATCCAGGGACCTCATGTACAGCACGGAATGTGTCTTTCCATCTAGATCAAGAATGTATATTGTTTGGGGATAGGACTAAGAAGGGATTTTTGTTATAAGTCAAAAATGTATATTCAGAGGGTGGGGACTTGATACACCATTGAATTCGTCTAACCACAACGAACAAGAATATATATATGTTTTATATGTAAATTTCATGATATTTTATTACCTCGTGACAACAACATGACCCTCGTTCCGAAATTTAGATTTTCTATTATATTTCAAGGTCCATTTCTGCAAAACGTTGAAAAACAAATGCACTATATTTAAAATTGTTAATGTAATAAGGTCCTGTTTAACGTATTTTTTTTATTAACTAAGAACATCGATAGTTAGATACGAAATTTCCTGTAGTATCATTTCCACCAATGCCTGGACAAAAAAATTTAAACTATAGATTTTGGGGCCGACGATGATTTGCTTTAGTTCAAAAACATTATCATGGTAATGTCACATATCGAGGCTGATAAGATCATTTTGTAACATTATAACCAGGTGCCCACGGGTCATCTGCTTAGTATTTCAACATTTGGAGAGTTCATGATAAGTTTGTGATCGCTACTGGGCATTTGTATGCAATATTCTACCTGCAAATTTCTAATTAGTTGGATCGAGTAAAAGTACATACAGTTAAATTGAAAATATAAAGTTTGAATACCTCACTTTCGCTTCCTTATTATTGTGATTCTCACAATTATGATGGTAACTATACTTATAAACAATTAACAACATAACCCCCTCTTACATGTGGTTGAAGGACACACTTAATCATGCTAACAAGAAGTGCTTTTTTTCGAAAACATAAGTCGGAAGTCGACATGAAAATGTAAATTCTTTGGAAGCAGCAGATAATTTGGTATAAAATGAAACTTGTATATGACGATCTCCTTAGGGGCACTAGAAAACCGGTCTTTATAGGGAGGTGGTTTATATAGAGGTTGATTTGTACACAAATGGTACTATTGGGGACAGCAAAAAAGGTCTTTGTGACCAGGTGGTCTTTATACACGGGTGGTCACTAACGCAGGTTCTAAGGTATTCTGAATTTTTTTTATATAACATGTGTTAGTCTGTCGGAAAACCAATACTAAGATGAAGATAATGAAAGAAATTAGCAACAAAATGCGTGCGTGCGTGCGTGCTTGTGAATATGAGTGCGTGCATGTATTGAGGGGTACAACAGACAATATTCACGAAATTTTATGGACAAAAAGTAATGTAAAATCCTATGTGTAACTCCTATATGTTTATATTTGATACTTGTGATTTTATAATTATTGTTTATTTAAATATAAAGATGTTTTTGAACTTTTCTAAAGAGACTGGACTTTGTAAACTGATTTTGATTTCTTACCAGCAATTATTTGACACCTTTGCTAATTTATGTTATTTTTGGATTTGTTTATGTACATAAATACATTTCTCTTAAGTAAAAGATCATTGATGATCATTGCTTTGAATAATGTTATTCATCTAGGAAGAATTAATCTGCACTTGTATCACACTTAGATATGAAAGGTGTGAAAATTGCCACAGGGCACTGGAAATCTCAGGCAGAGGTAAATGTCAACACCAATGATTTTGTAGTGATTGATTTACAGGTATTTTATTATCAATTATCTTTGTGCATATATAGTGGATAAATAGAATAAAAAATAAAAAAATAAAAGAATAAATTTATAAAAATAAATAGATGACATCAGAGTAAAAGAGGTGGAAATGCAAATAAATAAATGAATGAATAAATAAATAAATAAATAAATAAATAAATAATAAAAATGAATATTAACGGTTTAAAAAGAAATAAATAACAAAAAAAAAAAACACTCGTTTTACCAAATGCAAAATAACACACGTTCGATATACACACTGTAAAAAGAACACGGAAGTTAGGTTGTGGTTTGCCTCTGGCGCTAGATAATCTGTGATTGATCTGCAATCAACGTAGAGTTATCTCACTTTATACAGAATGTTTGTCAGGTAAATCTTGTATCACAAACATTATATATGTTGAATTATCTATTTCATATAATTTGTTGAATTGCCTATATTGATCGTGACGGGGATTTGACTGGACTCGCGTTGGTGTTTGTTCAATGTTCACCGAATTTGTATACTGTCTCCTGAACCTCCTGACGGTATCTGTCATTGCATATTGAATCAAATTCTTAACTACACTTAGCATAACTAGATCGAAAAAATGTAATATCAGTTTACTCAATCTCTTACAGAGACTTGTCGTTCCTTGCACTCTCGATCAATCTCTGTTAACGTATCGATTGTACAATGTACCTATTCGTACCCAATGAAAGACAAACCATACACAGTGTACGATTCGTCTTTTTGTCTTAGGTACGAAATATTTGGGGCACGAAACTCCCTGATGCCGTTCGGAACTAATTGTCACAGGTGAAATTAGTAGGACCGCAGTTATCGTGAAAAAGTACATTGCGTAAAAATAAAATCATACCGGTTTTATGATCTTAATAACCGATTTTCATTATAAATGAATTTTTTAAAAGTTTTGTGAATAAGTGGTGAAAGATTATAATCTTTAACATAACGAAATGCAATGCATTGTAAAACTTGAATTGATACGTGTTTACTTGTCACTATGACGTCGTCAAAATGTTATTAATTTACAGCAGCACTGTGTAGAAACGAATCTAAATGGAAATTTAAAACTCCATGTCCACTGGAATACGACAAATTCAAATTAAAAACAGTCTCACCAGACCAATTATCGGGATACGGACTATGTAAAAATACAAGAGATACATGTTTTTCATTGTTTGAACGCAAGATTGAGTCACAATAAAATGCGTTTTAAACCAACAGAACAATTGCGAATCCAAACGGCATGGAATCAGGTGTCCAGAGGACACGATATTTGAATTTTACCATAGGCCAAAGGAATGTTTTTTTCTGTTTTGCGTCAGCTTGCTTGTGGGTTTTAAAACCCCTTTTAAAGAAAACAAACAAACAAAAAATGAATATTTTCATCAACCTAGTAAAGTTGTATTTCAGACATAACCAAGTCATATTGTTTTTTGTGTCTGTGAAACGACTTAATCTAAGGTCATTAGTAATAAAACCTCTATAACATGATACACGTATAAAGAAATTGCTGAGTGAAAATCCATTACCTATGCACTTTTTAAATTATCTGTATAGATTTTGTTTTAGTTTCTTGTCTTTTCCTTCTGGCTGATAGGTTTTCTGATTTTCAACTGACGCAAAAAAAAAAAAACATTACTATGACCTTCGTTGATGCATCGGATGGTATATCATGCGTCAACTGACAAAACTATCAAACAAATGCAATACGATTTAACATCTGTCTTTTGATAGAACATCGTTTTAGATTTTCAATGCAAAAACAAAATAAGACCTACTATGTTTTATAAACATTTAATTTCATAAACAAAGAGTTCAACAAAAATAAATAGATACGACAAATTGTTCACGAAGATCCAAAAAGTCAAAGATTTCTGCATCTGCAAAGTAAAATAAAATCAAAATGTACTTTATTAGAGACATTGATATGTAACAAATCGTTTATATGATTTATTTTGTGTGGTTATAAACTAAAGCTTTATCAAAAGCAATCTGTATTCAAGTTCATTAGATAAGGATTGAAGGAATATAATTTAATACTTTTTATTAAACTTCTGATATAACATTCCCTTGATAAGTGTGAATTTCAAAACTTTGCTGATGGCATTTTACGAATTTGACGTCTAATGACAAATGTTGAGCATAACAATAGAAACACTTATTACCTGTAAAAGCACATGAGGCGAGGAAATGTACACATCACATCGCTTAACCGAACAAAAATCCATGGTGTTTCTTGCCATCTTCATCAACGGTTGTACCGTAACTTCCGAAAATTGCCATCAAAATAAAGAAGAAGACGACTGAAAAAAAAACGAATAAAATAAAATAAATAAAACAGTTAGCGATGAGGAACAGACACAAAGGTTACTATTATACATCTGATAGAAATCATTCTATTCCTTATTAGCAAAAAATAATGGCAATTCATCAATACGCAGTGACACTTCCGTTATTATCAAATACTCAATATTTATATATTACTTTATAAATCAGTAGAGGAATTTACGTTTTTTACTGTTTGGTTTACGTTAATGCTTTCATATTTGAAAATATGTACATTTGTTTAAAGGTGACGGGCTGAATTTTGATTTAGATGTTTTGTTTAACGCAATACTAAACAATTTATCAGCTATATGGTAGCGGTCAGTTTTTAATGGTGGAGCAGATAACCAGATTACAATTACAATCTACCCGTGAAGAGACCATGGGCCTTCCGCAAAAAAAAAAAAAAAAAAAAAAAAAAAAAAAAATACCTTTTGGGGTAAACACAGCTAAAGCCCCTTTAAACAGACCAAATATAAAATACAATTCCATTCAAAATAATGTTGTGTACTTACGAAGTTCAAAGAAATTGCTTCCACCCTTCTTGCCACCATAATGCATTCCTGGTAAATAATTTGGGTAGTGTACAGGGGTTGGGGAGGCATATGGTACATATACGGCACGTGTGACACCTCCGTAACCACCGTATCCTCCATGTCCTCCGCTAATGCCTCCGTAGCTTCCGTAGCTTCCGTAGCCACTACCTCTGACGACTGATGATGCTAAAAGCACGACCAAAGCGGATGAGAGTGACACAGCAAAGAAGTTCATCTGTAGAAAGAAAAGTGTTGATCTTTTAAAAATAATCATTCGATGATAAAACGTTTTTAAGTATTTCAAAATTTGTTTTCCTCACAATTAAGTATTGAATTAAAAAAAATAATTGATCGGAAAGTACTTTCGAAGCAAACACTTTTCTCCGATAAAAAAATTCATTTCAGGTATCTTTTTCATCAGAAAAACCAATATATCGTTTTAGAATATTTATCATAACTTAAGGTATCCATTGTGTGTTAAGTTCGGATTTGTCTGTCGTTATATCGGAAAATTTCGGAAAATGTTACTTATCTTCATCACAATATAGTGAAATGATTTTCTTTAGAAGTCATATTGAGTAAAATATTTTTGAATCGTTGTTGTATGTAATTACCACGAATATGATTTGAATATATGTCATTGAGATATGCTCTTAGATAAGTGTTTTGAAAAGTTATCCAAAATAACAATTTTAATTGGCAATATTTATTCCGCTTTTGATATTTGTTCCTGATAGGAATACCTTATACTGTACAGGGGACATACCTATCTATCATACAATTTATTCACTATAGTAACATGAATATGTTAATCTTCGAGAGTAAAAATATCAAAAGTTATAGATTCTAGAAGCATGAAATGAAACTGTCTACTATATCATTCTAAGGGAAACTAACCACCGTACAAACAAACGAACGGAAAACAAAATGGCTTTTTTTGCATATATATTTTTAAATATTGTAAGAACATACTAACACTAGCTATCGGTCTAAATATGTAACACAAGTAATAGATAATAACCATTCCAAACTACGAAACCAAAGGTCGTCTTTGTTCAATTGTTTATCAGGGTCCGGCACCATAAAACTTGACAATTTACTCAATTCTGAGAATATGTTCACCTTGGCCTGCAGAGCCAATCACATTTGATAATTTCAAAGTCCAGTAAAATTTTTAGACTGAATTTTTTAAGCCCATAGCTCAAATTTGTATCCTGTTTCTTGGACCACCATTCGGTTAAAACATTGGTATTTCTTATTTCTACTGTATAGATATTTTTTTAGATAAGAGTGTTAATTGCCTGTATTAATATTTTTGATGAAAAGGGGTTATAACTGACTTACACATCTGTTAAAACAAATCCAAACAAATTTATACCTAGAAAATCTATCAACGGTTTTGAATAAATAGGTTTTTAACAAATCAAAATAGTAAAGCAAATGTGATTTTCTTTTTTGTAAACATTTTGTTTAACGAATATTATCTTTATCTCGAAAATTATATTATATTTATCTCGAAAAAAACGAATCTACGCTTAGTAGCGAAGATATCTATCTTAACACTTTCAAACAAATACGATACTTATCTCTAAATATAAATGTCAGTTTACCTTGTTATGTTCGATGGCTTGATCCCGGACTTATTCAAGTGGATGCCTTGCCTGCAATCTACATCGGTTTTTATAGGTAAATACATTGCACAACTACGTAACACTGCGACCTTTTACAACACGGTAATGTACACGGAACGTGATAGCCGATCGTCTGTATGTTGTAATAGAATGTAGCAATGAAAAAACATGTCCAACGTGCCCATAATATGACCCTCTATTTACTATAATTACATCTTATGAATGTTGGTATTAAACACTTCCCAAATCTTTAATATATGTGATGTAGGCATTTATATCTATGTTAGAAAAGGATCTCTCTCTCTCTCTCTCTCTCTCTCTCTCTCTCTCTCTCTCTCTCTCTCTCTCTCTCTCTCTCTCTCTCTCTCTCTCTCTCTCTCTCTCTCATCTCTTCATTCTCTCTCTCTCTTATTCTCTCTATCTCTCTCATATATATCTATATATATATATATATATATATATATATATATATATATATATATATATATATATATATATATATATATATATATATAATTCTTAAATTCCTATATATATTGTAAAAATAGCTTGAGCAACCCAGATATGACACTTTTTTCAATTGCAATTGATTAACTCAACATACCTATTTGTATATGAATACCACACTGGGCCTGACTTTAAATTTCACAAAATATAGAGGAATATAAGAGTTTTGACGCGTATTTGTTATTGTACATCAAGTACAAGTATTACAAGTAGAAAAATCGATATAATTGTTTTGGGTAAACACAGCTAATGCCCCTTTGAAATACGTATTAATATTTAAACTCTGTTTTCTTAATGATAGTTCATGCATTACCTCAAAACTAAGTGAAATGTAGATTTGCAGTATCATTAAATGCTATTTTTTATCTTTTAACTAAGTGTGGAGACTTATTTTAGTGTGAGGGATCATAATGCAGTTATAGTTATATCGGGCAATAATAAAAGGCGGTATTGTACGTGTGTGTTTCTATTATTGGTGTTAACGCCACACTTATTTTTCAGTAATACAGTGGCGACCAGTTTTGAATAGTAGAGGAGAGAACCCAATATACTCGGGAAGAGACCACCAGCCTCCTGGCAAACTTTCTCACAAAATCAGCTTTGGTTCCAGTGTGACTCGAACCTGTGTAGATAAAAGTTGAGTGACTTGATGGTTTAAAGTGCACTAGAGGCCCCTGAGATTGTTAAGTAGTAAGGTGAGATTGCTATTTTTTGTGTGAAATTCCGTTAGATAATAATTGATATAATATACAAGTTTAACATAAAAACATAAACTTTAGAAAATATTAAAATTCTAATGAGTTTATACTTTGAAGATTTCAAAGTGTCTTAGAAATTATAGTCAGAAATACAATGTTTTAATGGCAGCTTATCCCTCCTCTAGATTTCCAGAGGTCTGTGTTTTCCAATGATCTCCTAATTTGTATATTGTCTCCTCAACCTCCTTGCAGTTAATACATTAGTATCTATGATTTTTATTATATTTTTAGCAATGCAAACAATGATATTTCAATACGTCCATAAAATATTAAGGACTCTCTAATGAAATTCTGTTAACACACTTTTTAAAGTATGGTTAATGTGTCATCTTCAATGCAAAGCGAATTATATATATATATATATATATATATAGATATATATATCATATATATATGATAATATATCTATACATATATATATATATATATATATATATATATATATATTATGTCGTTTACATTTTATGATTTCAGAATTTTCAAGTATTGTTTTCAGGGATTGATCCGCTTCTAAGATGGGTTTATTATTTTGTATTATAGTATAAAATTCCGGGTTTCTAGGATAATGTGTTGACACATATGGAATAACATTGTTATTCGATTTGATTTTAACATTTAAGAGTTCTTTTCTTCCATAGGACTTTGCTTTGAGAATTCTTTTTTGTATTAAAGTTTTAGGATAATTTCTTTGCAAAAGTACATCTTGTAATTCTGCTAGTCGAAATTCCAGGGTTTGTTCGTCGGAAACATTGGTGCAAAGACGTCTGGCTAAATTATCTGGAATATTATTTCTGGTATGTTTCGGATGACAAGAATTAAATATAATAAAAATTGTTTAGTATCCGTCAATTTGTAAAATACATCCATTTAAATGCGGTTATCGTTTTTGATAACCCAGACATCCAAAAATGGTAATTGTTCTCTGCTAAAATCCATAATAAATTTGATGATGCTATTCATGGTATTAAGAAGTTAAAAAAACTCCATTAATTTATCCTCACCATGGTCCCAAATGATGAAACAATCATCTAAATAACGTTTTCATGATTTCTTGATATATATATATCTCACAATTTTGTCCAAATGTTTCCTTTACGGATGTAAATAATTTTTCTTCAAAAAATCCTAGAACAAGTTTTGCATATGTCGGCCTAAATACATACATGAAATGGAACTACTTGTGAGACTTGTGCTGAAAGTCTTTGACAATTAACAGCAAATTATGAAATATATTTAAATGAAATTCGAAAATGTATATTTAAGACTAAATGACCTTGAAATAGAAAAATACGTCTATTGCATGTAAATATAAAGTTTGGATTGCATTTTTATTGCGTTTATGGCTTTATATCGGAAATTTGTATAGGGGCATTTTCAACGTGAAGCGCTACCGCGCTTCATTAAAAATACATTTATGCACGATGTGTATATCAATTGATAGATTAAGTGATTCATATTATGTTGTGTGGAAAGAAATTTACTCAACTGCCCACGTCAAGTGCAATAGGCGATGGAAATTCGAAAATTATTATGTTGTTAATTTTGAATTAGCAGACTTGGTGTTGATGAACGCATATTGTACATGTTGTAAACGTTATATTTACACCCACAATGTAAGTTCAAAATCTACAACATGGCATAATTAGATCATGGGAAAATGTTTTAGACATTCATTTCACACACACCACACCATACACACACCCACCCACCCACCCCCACACGGATATATATATATATATATATATATATATATATATATATATATATATATATATATATATATATATATATCCATTTGTTAAACATAAGAAACAGGATGAGCCCATGGATTTCTTGACTTTTTGTAGGAAAATATGTCATGCAATTTAAATACTAATTTTCAGAAAAATCTTAATTGGGCGGTTGTGTCTTTTTCATTGATATATCTGGAATATGGTTTATTCTCCGAACGTTTACTGGATTTAAAGAGAAATTAGATATGTTTTTTTCAAAAACATTTCTTTTTTTTTTTATTACATGGATTGATATACAATAACAAAAAGGCCTACACATGCATAAACATTTTTAAAATACTAATAACTTTCATTTTAATTAACTGTGGACTCACGGTGGGTGTGATCGGTCGACAGGGGATGCTTACTCCTCCATGGCACCTGATCTCACCTCTTGATTTCAAGCTTAAGAGTTCCGTGTTTGTCCATTTTTTACTAGATTTGTTCCTGTATCCTGGACATCCTATTGATTTATACCTTGGTATCTGAGACTTTTATATTTGGCAACTATTTGTATATACATATCACACTTTATCTGACCACAAAATATATAGAAATATTAGGTTTATGTCTGTGTACAGCTCTTATTTGGTACTGTACATCAAGTACAAGTAGGAAACCATAGCAAATATTCCTTTAAATAACATTTAATAACAATAACACTAATTTATATATATATATATTATATATATATATATATATATATATATATATATATATATATATATATATATAATATATATATATATATATATATAATACCTGTTTACCTGTAAACAAAGCGTACAACAGTAAAATAAACGTTAAAGCAAAAACTGTTTACAGATGGATATTTATTGACAAAGGCTTAGCCACAGTCTTATGACACGACAAAATCACACTTTAAAATGAACTAATCGTAGTTTATCTTAATTAAACCTACATTTAATCAGTTAAACGTACTTTTTTCCAGATTTTTCTCATCTACTACCAAAAACAAGGTTTAATAGGGAACACGGAGTAAGCCCAGATTTCCGTTACAATTTAGTTACACGTGATTTGTGGAAAAAGTTCCACAGCGTTTCTTCCGGTTTCGGTAATATACAAATAGCCCTGGAAGCGGACTTGGTAGGAGCATCCTGTTTGTGTTGGGAAAGTCTGGGTTCGATTCCCGGCCTGGCCGCATATTTCCCCCTGCTTGCAACATTTTATGCAAAACTAATAGCTCGCTGTGGTTTGTTATAAGTGTCTCGTGGATTACATGAGGAACAAAATCGAAAAAAGTGCAAAAGTGCCACTAAATGCAGAATAATAATGGTAATCCAGGTTAACTCGAAAGTTTAATTTGCTAAAATCACAAAAATAAGTTAAACTTTCTAAACAATCATCACTTGGTGTTAGAAACGGACTGCTGACTGAGTCATTTTATCTATGAAATATAAAAACCTCAGATACCAAAGCATAAATCAATAGAATGTCCAGGATATAGACACAAATCCGATAAAAATTGACAAACACGGACCTCTGGAAACCAAGAGGTGGGATCAGGTGCCATGGAGGAGTAAGCATCCCCTGTCGACCGGTCACACCCGCCGTGAGTCCACAGTCAAGTCCAATGAAACACGTGAGGAGTGTATCCTCGTCAAAATTGGTACAGACGTCTCAACAACCGCCAACGAAAAGGCAACTCAACATTTCACTTAGTGAAACAGAGTTCTCGCAAATAAGACTATTATACCGACCGTAAAACTTGCGGAACGTTGACATTAAACGCAGTTTTTGATATCCCTGTGTCAATAATTTGTCAGTGAGTAGTTTACCTCTGTATATGAAATCTTCATATGTTGTGCACGCCCTGGCATATCGGATCATTTGCGAAATATAAACTCCATATGCGGGTGATTGAGGGATATTACTACTTAAATGTGGAAAAATTTACGATGGGAAAGCCGAAATCGTCGCGTTTATCGTATAGCTTCGTTGCTAATTTCCCGTCTGTGTTTATGTTAAGTAAAATGTCTAAGTATGAAGCGTGTGTGCTTGATTCTGTTGTATCTTTAATTTCTAGTTCGCTGGGATATATCGCATTGACATATGTATGAAAATGGTCATTATTAATTGACAAAACATCGTCGATATATCTAAATGTGAAATTAAAGGACACCGCTAACTTTTTCTTCGTTTGATTCAGCAGTTTCTGAATGAAGTCTGCTTCGTATGAATAAAGGAACAGGTCGGACAATAAAGTAGCACAATTGGTTCCCATAGGAATGCCGACAGTTTGTTGAAAGACCACGTCTCCGAACATTACAAATATTTTGTCTATTAGAAATTCCAGCATGTTTTTGATATTAACTTCAGTATATTTATGTGTAGAATCAGAGTGGTGTTTGACGAAATAAGTATCCTGATAGCCAATCACTAGATATTTAAATTTTTCGGGTACCACCTTTAGTGAAAAAGCAGTTGTCTATGATGCTGAAAAGTTTTTCTTTTAATTGTTTATGTGGAATAGTAGTGTAAAGAGTAGAGAAGTCATAAGTTTTGATACTGTGAGAAGCTTGTGCATTTTTGTTTTTACAACTTCACTAATTTATTACTGCCCTGAACTGTAAATTACAATTTTCTATAGGAAATTACAGCAGATTTATGTAACCTGGTGGGTTGTAGACTCCTGAAGACTTTCTTGACTTGAACGAATTTAAAATTTGGGTAATAGCGACATTAAAACTATGAGTCAGACTGTCTCAGTCGGTAGCGCGCTCGATTCTTCATCGTGAGGTCGTGAGTTCGAGTCCAGTCGACACCAGGTTGATTTCCTGTACTTCGGGTGATACAGTAAAAATACTTACAGTAGGTATCGGCACGTTATAGAACATTCACTGTCCAATGGCCGTAAGTACCGAGCATAGGCCAAACTTTGAAGCCCTTCACCGGCATTGGTGACGTCTCCATATGAATGAAAGATTCTTGAGTGGGACGTTTAACAACAATACAACCAACAAAAATACAACATTAAAATTACATTTGCAAGAGTGATCGTTCCTACTTGTCTTCAAGTATCCAGAGGGGAATAAAAAATCCCATGAACCTTGTCACAAAGGAAAAGTGAGTAGAATCATCCATATGATAATTAAAAGTTTACTCCGTGAATCAGACAATATCATGTTTAATATTTAGTCTATTTCTTTATCTTTTCTCGAGTTGTTTTTAACACAATTAGATTGTACAGTAAGAGTAATCATTCCTACATGTCGTCATAGGATATCGAAAACCGCGTTTGATGTCAACGTTTCGCAAATTTTACGGTAGGTTTAAAAAATCTTTTTGTAACAATTATAGCGAGGATTCGTTCCCCACGTATTTCATTTGGGTTTGACTGTGGACTCACGGTGTGTGTGTCCGGTCAACAGGGGATGCTTTTTCTCCCATGACACCTGATCTCACCGCTTGGTTTCCAGAGGTCCGTGTTTGTCCAATTTATACCAGATTCGTATCTATATCCTGGACATCCTAAAGATTTATACTTTGGTATCTGAGTTTTTTATATGTTCGGTTATCCAATTGTTAATTTGGTCATAACCGAAAAAGGGAGTAGAGTCGGTTGATATTTCTAGTGCTGCGGCGAACATGAACGTATTTTTGACGTCAGTCATTTGATTATTGTGTGAACAATAACTGTATGCTTTAAACCGCTTCGCTAGTTCCAGTGAGGAACAGCTGACAAAAACTCTAAACGACCATGATAGTAGAAACACACACATGTTATGAAGGTCGCTGTGGAGTCTTGGAGATGTTTAAGCAAATAGTGGTACGTCGCTAAATGATTTATTAGTGTACAGCAACGAATTTGAACAATTTCTTATGGAAATTTTACGCTGAACTAAATAAAAAAAGTAATTATTTAAACATGTTTCATATAAGAAAACAATTACTGATAATTACTATTCAATGTTTACATTTCCCGCAGCAGTCTCCAGTAGACTTAGTGTTAATCTACACGGCGTTTGTATCAGCTATAAATGGAGTTTCTCATATGACGTCACACAATGATGTGACTTCATTCATACAATGACGTCACATCAAGACATTTTATTCAGAAAAAACTGTATACTATGTTGAACTTCTCTGTCCCATCATAATATACATATATATATCGTTCTGGAAGAAGTATCTGGACTTTTATAAGTCGGTACAATGTATAATGTCCTTGTTAGCAATGGAACTAATTCATGTACCACGTGATACCTGATAATGTTCGTGCGGGACTATTCTATTAGTGATGGAATGACACTAGAAGACGATATCCCGCGCTAACGTCATTTCAGCAGGAAAAATACGTAGAATTATGTTCCATCACCATTGGATATACTAGTACCGCACAAACGATATCGGGTATCACGTGGTACAGTGAATCAGTACCATTACAATGTTTCACTGAGTGAACTGTTTATATTTCTGTTCGATAGTGAATGTTGAATTGTCGTTACTGATTAGGACCAAAATTCAGTCCTCAATTAAGTAATTTGAATTACAACAGCATTATGTGTGTTTACCAAACTTGTTACTTTTACTTGATGTACAATAACAAATAGGAGCTAACACATTCATAAAAATCTTATATTCCCATACATTTTGTAAAAATAAGATCAGTCAAGTGTGGTATGCATAAAGAAATAGTAAAGTTAAAGTAATCAATTGCAAATGAACAATTGTCACACAATTTTCACAAAATGTATAGAAATTTAATAATTATAATGCCTGTGTATGTCTCTTTTTGTTATTATATATCAAGCTAAATAGAAAAAAAAATCGCAGCCAATACCCTTGAGCTGTGTACTCATGGTGGTGTGATCTGTCGACAGGAGATGATTACTCCTCCATGGCACCTGATACCATTTCTGGATTCTCGGTGGTCCTTATGCGTCTAATCTTTACATGGCTTTTATATTGTCGTGTGAACCTTTTTTCAATTAATCCTACGGTGTCTGTTATTTTCATATTACCAACAAATATTTATAAAGCTGAGAGCGCCGTTTACGGGAAATTCTTCCACATCCGGATTCTTAATTCCATGCCGCTAGGTGAGGGCAAAACGATGCTATATAGTCATTGATAATTTGGCTGAATAATGGAATGGTAATTTTACGCTCGAATATTCCTTTTCATTTAAAAGAAGTATACATGCTAACAAAGTTGTGTATAGGTTTAACCAAGGTATATTTGCACATGTTTACAAACACGAGTTTAAATTAAATCAGAACAGGGGTGAGAGAGTTGTTTTCAACAACACAAATATTAGTGCTACAGCATTTACCTGTGCATTCGCATTTTTAGAAAATAGACCGTATTGGTTTTGGATTTTGAAATTGGTACTTCTTCATTTTTTTCAGAACCCGGATGTGCCACTTTACCTTGGGTAAACATATAGAATAATTTGCCATAGTTGGTGCCCTTAGGGAATAGATACTTTCCCTGAACAAAACATTGATACCATTTGCGTGTGGTAAAATATGTAAATACTCCAGCAACACGCTAATTTCAAAACAATAGGACATCATTATCATGTGAGTTTGAAATAAAAGAAAACAAAAACAAAACAAGTATATTATACAACATTTAATGTAATATACACACAAATTTAACAAAACAAATAAATAATCACGTTGAGTTGTTCATGATATTTCAAATATTTCTCCATCTGCAAAGTAAAGAGATAAGATATATTAATTCATTTTAAACAGCAAAGAAGGTTCCTACATTTCGTCATATTGGAAAGTAATATTTTGTATATACAAATATGTATTTACTACACGATAAATAATATATAAACAAAATCACACTAGTAAAACTAAGATTTTGATCTTTTTTTAAGATATTGATTTTTTCTCAGTTAAACTTGGGTTCATCAAATATATAGTTAGCAATTAAAGCAACTAATTTTGAAGTCCATCGGCAAATGATCTGAAGACCTTTTTGATGTCATTTTCTTTGTTTATCGATAGCTCATTTTAACGTTTACTAAATGAGTTAATAAAATTATGAACATATCTATGAAAGCAATATTTACCTGTAAAACACACATAAGGCAAGAAAACGTAAATAAATCGTTTAACCGAACAAAAATCCATGGTGTTTCTTGCCATCTTCATCAACGGTTGTACCGTAATTTCCGAAAATTGCCATCAAGATAAAGAAGAAGACGACTGAAACGACGAATAAAATGAAATCAATAAAATATGAGGTATCGAATCATACATAATGACCTTTAACACCGGAAGTGACGTGATTGTTAAGAAATTTAAAGAAAAATCCGGTGTCCGAGTAAGAATTATACCTTTGAGAAAATTAACTGTGGTTTAAATGTTTGGAAATTTACACACAGTCTTTGGCGTTTTCGTTACCAAACAAAATGCAATTTTTTATGTATTACTGAATAATTAAGTGGAAGGATAAATATTTACGACATTATTCTGGTGAATTGCGATTGATGTGATTTACAAACTGAAAAATGCAGATTTTAACGAAAGCAAAAGAAGAAAGAAAATTCCTGATATCATAACATTAAATTCTTTTTAATTTCGTTTTTTTTTTCTATATAATTTCAAAAAATAAGATGGTTTCCATAAACAGTATTCTATGAGAGTTACGCCCCTTTGGTGAACATATTGTAAGTCAGTTTGATAAGTGTTTTTCTTGAAGCAATCAAATTAAATTACACAGTATTAGTGAAAGGGACAACATAATTCTTCTAAACATTATCTGTCTAGATTAATGAACGCCTAATATTAAATATTCATGTCTCAAAATAAATTGTTCAAGCTTTTTATAGACCATAAGAGGCAATTGATTTGGTTGATCTATAAAGGAACATATATATGTTATCAAACATTTTGGCCGCCGAAGGGAAATAACTCTGCAGAAGCTAGAAAACTATCTATATAAAACAAAAATTCTTATATCTTTGTATTTTTCTAATTTTGTTCCATTAAACAGACCGATCATTAAGCGTAATAAAACCAAAATGATTTTGAATACTTACGGAGTTCAAAGAAATTGCTTCCACCCTTCTTGCCACCATAATTCATTCCTGGTAAATAATTGGGGTAGTGTACAGGGGTTGGGTAGGCATATGGTACATATACGGCACGTGTGGCACCTCCATAACCACCTTTTCCTCCATGTCCTCCGCTAATGCCTCCGTAGCTACCGTAGCTTCCGTAGCCGCTACCTCTTACAACTGACGATGCTAAAAGCACGACCAAAGCGGATGCGAGTGACAGAGCAAAGAAATTCATCTGTGGAACAGAAGTTTCGGATATCAATTAGTGAAAACCAAAAACTAAGTATTTATGATTCGCTTAAAAAGGTTAAAATGTTTATAACAATATCATTTCCATATTAAGGCGTTATCATTTCATGTATCTAAAGATTTTGGGAACGTATAAGTATTGATAAATGTCCTAATTAATTTAAATTTAATTTTGCTTATGCTTATAAATAAGAAACAAATTCTTGTATGTGGTTATACCTATTCTAAATCTAAAAGGGTTTCTCCAACATTGCTCACATACGAATGTTAATTACTAATCTTAAAATTTGTTGAATAAAAAAAATCCTAACTGAAACGAATATTAAAAAGATTCTTTGTCGTATCGTCCTCGCCTTTATAATATATCAAAATGTTATGTTAATGTACAAATATTATCAACATAATACCAAAGTCTTAGCTTTGCAAAAAAAGTAAAAAAGAAAAAAAAAATACGACCGTTTATATCAATAATACTTTATCAGCTGAACACGACTAGAATAGATGTTCCGATACAGAAAATTGTAAAATACAAATGATTTAACGATTCTAATACGTGACATAAAGATTTCTTTCTTAAAGGGGAATTAGGTTTGTTTTCCAAAAATATTTCTATTTTTTTTTTCTATTTGTTCTACTTGTACTTGATGTACACTGACAAAAAGAGCTATAAACAGGCATAAATTTCTAATATTCTTATATATTTTGTGAACATAAGATCAAGTACAGTATGATATTCATATACAAATAGTAAGGTTCTTTAATCAAATACAAATGATAAAAATGCCAAACTGGGTTTCTCAAACAATTTTCACAAAATATATAGGAATGTAAGATTTGTCATGCCTGCTGATACTCTGTTAAGGCCCCTTTAACATTATATGAAACGAGTGTTTTTTCTTATCTACTAATATTAAAGACAATTTACCTTGTTATGTTCAGTAGCTTGATCCCAGACTAATTCAAATGGATACCTTCCCTGAAATTTACACCGCTTTATATAGGAAAATACATTGCACAATGATGTAATAATGCAAAAATAGATAAAAAAAAAAAGTAAAAGAAAAAAAAACAAAAAAAAAAAAAAGAAAAAAAAAAAATAAAAGAAAACAAAAGAAAAAGAAACGAAAAAAAATAAAAAAAAAAGAAAAAAAAAAAATACAAAGAAAAAAAATTAAAAAAAAAAAAAAAAAACAAAAAAAAAAAATTAAAAAAAATAAAAAATAAAAAACAAGAAAGAAAACAAAAAAAAAAAACTAAAAAAGATAAAAAAAGAAACAAAAAATAAAAAAAAAAAAAAAAAAAAAGAAAAAAAAAAAAAAATAAAAAAACATAAAAATAAAAAAAACAAAAAAAAATAAAAAAAACCAACCAATAAAAAAAAAAAAAAAAAAAACAAAAAAATAACCCCTTTAAAAATAATAAAATAAAATAACAAAAAAAAATAAACAAAAAAAAAAAAAACAAAAAAAAAAAAAAAAAAAATAAGAAAAAAAAACAAAAAAATTAAAAAAATAAAAAAAAAGAAAAAAAAAAACAAAAAAAAAAAAAAAAAAAAGAAAATACTAAAAAAAAAATTAATTAAAAAAAAAAATAAAAAAAACAAAAAAAAAAAGACAAGAAAAAAATAAAAAATTATAACAAAAAAAAAAAAAAAGAAAAAAAAAAAAAAAAAAAAAAAAAAAAAAAAAAGAAAAAAAAAACTTTAATTAAAAAAAAAAAAAAAAAAAAATAAAAAAAAAACAAAAAAAAAAAAAAAAACAAAAAAAAAAAAAAAACAAGATAAAACAAAAAAATAAGAAAATAATAAATAATAAATAAACAAGACAAATAAAAAAACAAAAAAAAAAATAAAAAAAATATAAAATAAAAAAAGAACAAATAAAAACCCTTAAAAAAAAAAGAAAAAAAAAAAACAAAAATAAAAAATACAGAAAATAAAAAAAAAAAAAAAAAAAAAAAAAAAATATATAAAAAAATATATAATAAAGAAAAAAAAAAAAAGCAAAAAAAAACAAAATAAAAAGAAAAAATAAAAAAAACAAAAAAAAAAAAAAAAAAAACAAAAACAAAAAAAAAAAAAAAAAAAAAGTAAAATAAACAAAAAAAAAAAAAAAAGAAAAAAAAAAAAAAAATAAACAAAAAAAAAAAAAAAAATAAAAATAAAAACAAAAAACACAATAATTAAAAATAAAAAAAAAAAATAAAAAAAAAAAAAAAAAAAGAAAAAAACCTTTAAGAAATAAAAAAAAAAACAAAAAAAAAAAAACAAAAAAATAATTATAAGAAAAAAAATGCAAAAAAAAAAAAATTTAAAAAAAAAAGAAAATTAAAAAAAAAAAAAAATATTAAAACAATAAAAAATAAAAAAAAACAAAAAAAAAAAAAAAAAAAAAAAAAAAAAGAAAAACAATTATATGAAACAGAAAAAATAAGAAAAAAAAAAAAAAATAAAAAAAAAAAAAAAGAACAAAAAAAACCCCCCGCCTGTTTTTTAGAAAAAAGAAAAACGAAAACACCCCCGCCAAAAAACTTATAAAAAACAAAAAAAAAAAAAAACTAAAGAACAAAACGATACCTTCAACAAAACCAAAAAAAAAACAAGAAAAAATTAAAAAAAAAAAATAAATAAAAAAAAAGAAAAAAAAAAAATAGAAAAAATAAAAGAAAAAAAAAAAAAAAAAAATAAAAATATATTTTTTTAAAAAAAAATAAAAAATAAAAAAAAACCTGCAAATTAAAAAAAAAATTTACCACATTATAAAATAAAATTTATAAAAAAAATAAAAAATATAAACGCTATTAAAGACAATTTATATTTCAGTAGGAAGACTAAATTCAAAATACATAGCACAATGATGTAATAATGCAAACGTCTACAACAAAATCATGTACACGGAAACCAGTGGGCCGATCGTTTGTATGTGGTAATACTACCTGGCAATATAGAGTAATATGTTCAACTTTCCTATAATATGACACTATATTCACTATAATTACATCTGATGAATGTCTGTACGCAATCTTTCAGCATGTATGATGCGGTCACGAGTGTCTGTATATATATTATAAACATACTACCAAAGTATCTGGGAAGAATTATCTGTGCAACCATCCGGGTGGATTGAACAAATGACGACACAAAATCATATACAAATTATTTTTGAAGTAACTTTCTTATTGAATTGAAAACAAATCAATACAAATTGGACAGAGTTTCAAGAGTACATACCTCAGATATTCATTTCAATGTGTATATAGCTAACTACTATGAATTTCAAAATGTGCATTGATTTATTGAAAATATAGGTGGGAGTGTAATGGATGAATAAACGAGTCTTTTTATCTCAATTCTTAAATAAAAAATATTTAACCCGACACAGTTTTCTGATTCTACAAGAACCATATATATATATATATATATATATATATATATATATATATATATATATATATATATATATATATATATATATATATATATGTATATTTTTATATGTACACCCTTTTTATTTTTTAAAATACAACTTTAGACTGACTAGAATTTATGGATTAATTATTTACATGACTTATCTATGTCTGAGATGTATCTCAAAATATCTGAAATAGAATTTGAAAACGTCTGTCTATAATCTAAATATATTTTAGAAAATTTTCCTACTCTACATATATTGTCATTTTCTCCCTCTGTATCAAAGTTCTTTATAGCCACTACTTCGTTTTGTATTATATTTTATATGAACTTTTTAATAGACAAAATTAGTGGTTCGGAAGTAACATTATTCTCTTATTCAGTAGATTATATTTGTCCAAAGCAGTACCACTCCAATTAGATTTTGTTATGTTTATTTTTTTTAATAAGTGACAGGTTTTTGTTTTAATTGAGCCTACAGGTTAAGTTTGTCTGTAATGACGCAACATAACGTCTGAAAGTTCTTCGAGTCTTAACTGACATTTCATAGATATATGTCTCTATATTCCAAGGTAATTAAAACTCCCATATGAAAATGTAATAAATGTAAAAATATCATGATAAAAAAATAAAATAAATAAGAAAAATGAAGATAATAACGATAATTGTTACCATAGTAATATATACATATATATTACAAAAAGGTGTCATAACAATTATATTTTAATAATTTTTCTGCATCAAATAGGACCACCGGAAATTACAAGCCTTTAACCATAATAATAATTAGTATAATAATAATAATAATAGTAATAATAATAATAATAATAATAATAATAATAATAATAATAATAATAATAACAACTAGAGCTGAGCTTTTTGCTGAAGCAAAAAGGGGTCATCCGATTACAGCTGAGGCTACAGCTTTGATAAAGCTTCAGCTGAGCAACAGAGCACAGCTCAGAAGCTTTGATACAGCTGTTGAGCAACAGAGCACAGCTCAGAAGCTACAGCTTTGATACAGCTTCAGCTGAGCAACAGAGCACAGCCCAAAGCTACAGCTTTGATAAAGCTTCATCTGACAACAGAGCACAGCTCAGAAGCTACAGCTTTGATACAAGCTTCATTGAACAACAGAGCTCAGAAGCTACAGCTTTGATAAAGCTTTTAGCTGAGCAACAGAGCAAAGCTCAGAAGCAACAGCTTTGATACAGCTTCAGCTGAGCCAGAGTAGTCAGAAGCTACAGATACAGCTTCAGTTGAGCAAAGAGCAAAGCAATAGAAGCTATGACCGAAGTCCGATCCTCAAAAATCAATCTTGAGAACTATTTTGAGTTGAAATGTTGAAAGTGAGCTGTGACTTTGACCTTTGATCGGATGACCTTCAAACTTTCCACAAATAGTAGCGCATTGTCTACAAATCTCTTCAGCAACTGTATACAAAGTTCCCTAATGAGCATTTGAGTTGAAATCTAAAAAAATGAGCTGTGACCTTGACCTTTAATCGTATGACCTCTGAAAACATTTGTTCGTCAGCTCATTCCATACAAATTAACCAATATATAAAAGTTCTATAGTTTTTGAGTTGAAATTTTCAATTTGAGCTGTGACCTTGACCTTTCATCGGATGACCTGAAACTTCACACATATGTTCTTCAGATTCCCTACAAATCTTCAACACTAACCTAAATAAAAGTTCTATAGTTTTTGAGCTATTTTGAGTTGAAATTTTCAATTTGAGCTGTGACAAATCGGATCCTTGAAACTTCACACCTTCATCATTCCCTACAAATCTTCAACACTAACCTATTTATAAAAGTTCTATAGTTTTTGAGCTATTTTGAGTTGAAATTTTCAATTTGAGCTTTGACCTTGACCTTTCATCGGATGACCTTGAAACTTCACACCTATGTTCTTCAGCTCATTCCCTACAAATCTTCAACACTAACCTATATATAAAAATTCTATGGTTTTGAGCTATTTTGAGTTGAAATTTACAATTTGAGCACCTTGATTTCATCGGATGACCTTGAAACTTGACACATTGTTCTTTCATTCCCTACAAATCTTCAACACTTGAATATAAAAGTTCTATACTTTTTGAGCTATTTTGAGTTGAAATTTTCAATTTGAGCTGTGACACCTTCCGATGACATTGAAACTTCAAACATCTTCAGCTCATTCCCTACAAATCTTCAACACTAACCTATTTATAAAAGTTCTATAGTTTTTGAGCTATTTTGAGTTGAAATTTTCAATTTGAGCTGTGACCTTGACCTTTCATCGGATGACCTTGAAACTTCACACCGATGTTCTTCAGCTCATTCCCTACAAATCTTCAACACTAACATATATATAAAACTTCTATAGTTTTTGAGCTATTTTGAGTTGAAAATTTCAATTTGAGCTGTGACCTTGACCTTTCATTGGATGACCTTGAAACTTCACACATATGTTCTTCAGAATTCCCTACAAATTTCATAACATATATAATAGTTCTATTCAGAGTCAATTTGAGCTGTGACCTTACCTTTCATCGGATGACCTTGAAACTACACCTAAACATTCCCTACAAATATTCAACACTAAATATAAAAAGTTCTTTACTTTTTGAGCTATTTTGAGTTGAAATTTTCAATTTGAGCTGTGACCTTGACCTTTCATCGGATGACCTGACCTTGTTCTTCAGCTCAACAAATCTTCAACACTAACCTATGTTCTATAGTTTTTTGAGCTATTTTGAGTTGAAATTTTCAATTTGAGCTGACCTTGACCTTTCATTGGATGACCTTGAAACTTCACACATATGTTCTTCAGCTCATTCCCTACAAATCTTCAACACTAACGTATATATAATAGTTCTATAGTTTTTGAGTTATTTTGAGTTGAAAATTTTCAATTTGAACTGTGACCTTGACCTTTTATTGAATGACCTTGAATCTTCACACATATGTTCTTCAGCTAATTCCCTACAAATCTTCAACACTAACCTATATATAAAAGTTCTATACTTTTTGAGCTATTTTGAGTTGAAATTTTCAATTTGAGCTGTGACCTTGACCTTTCATCGGATGACCTTGAAACTTCACACATATGTTTTTCAACACATTCCCTACAAATCTTCAACACTAACCTATATATAAAAGTTCTTTACTTTTTGAGCTATTTTGAGTTGAAATTTTCAATTTGAGCTGTGACCTTGACCTTTCATTATCGGATGACCTTGAAACTTCACACATATGTTCTTCAGCTCATTCCCTACAAATCTTCAACACTAACCTATATATAAAAAGTTCTATAGTTTTTTGAGCTATTTTGAGTTGAAATTTTCAATTTGAGCTGTGACCTTGACCTTTCATCGGATGACCTTGAAACTTCACACATATAGCTCATTCCCTACAAAGTTCAACACTAACTATATATAAAAGTTCTATACTTTTTGAGCTATTTTGAGTTGAAATTTTCAATTTGAGCTGTGACCTTGACCTTTCATCGGATGACCTTCAAACTTCACACATATGTTATTCAGCTCATTCCCTACAAATCTTCAACACTAACCTATATATAAAAGTTCTATAGTTTTTGAGCTATTTTGAGTTGAAAAATTTGAGCTGTGACCTTGACTTTCATCGGATGACCTTGAAACTTGACACATATGTTCTTCAGCTCATTCCCTAAATCATTTAACCTATATATAAAAGAGCGATAGTTTTTGAGCTATTTTTAGTTGAAATTTCAAAATTACCTGGACCTTGACCATTGGATGACCTTGAAACTTCACACATACTTCTTCAGCTCATTCCCTACAAATCTTCTACACTAACCTATATAGCAAAAGTTCTATACTTTTTGAGCTATTTTGAGTTGAAATTTTCAATTCAAGCTGTGACCTTGACCTTTCATCGGATGACCTTGAAACTTCACACATATGTTCTTCAGCTCATTCCCTACAAATCTTCAACACTAACCTATATATTTTCTATAGTTTTTGAGCTATTTTGAGTGAAATTTTCAATTTGAGCTGTGACCTTGACCTTTCATCGGATGACCTTGACACTTTATGTTCTTCAGCTCATTCCCTACAAATCATCATCACTACTTATCTAAAAGTTCGATAGTTTTTGAGCTTTTTTTTAGTTGAAATTTTCAAAATTAGCTGTGACCTTGACAGGTGACCTTGAAACTTCAAACAAAGTTTTTCACTTAATTCCCTACAAATCTTTCGACTAACATATATTTAAAAGTTCTATATTTTTTGAGCTATTTTGAGTTGAAATTTTCAAAGCTGTGACCTTGACCTTTCATCGTGACCTTGAAACTTCACACATTGTTCTTCAGCTCATTCCGAAATCTTCACACATATATAAAAAGTTCTATAGTTTTGAGCTATTTGAGTTGAAATTTTCAATTTGAGCTGTGACCTACCTTTCTCGGATACACACTTGACTCATATGTTCTTCAGCTCATTCCCTACAAATCATAACCTATATATAAAAGTTCGATAGTTTTTAGAGCTATTTTTAGTTGAAATTTTCAAATTAGCTGTGACCTTGACCTTTCATGGATGACCTTGAAACTTCACACTTAAATTTTTCACTTAATTCCCTACAAATCTTGAACACTAACATATATATAAAAGTTCTATAGTTTTTGAGCTATTTGAGTTGAAATTTTCAGAGCTGTGACCTTGACCTTTGATCCAACTGAAACAACATTTCTCATCATGCTACATATGTTGTACAGTAACAGTATATAAAAGTTTCACCGCTTAGCTATTTCATTTGAAATTTTTAGAAAAATTTTCAAACTCACCTGTGACCTCATTTTTTTATCCGATGACACATGAAAGTTCGTATGAACCAGACTATTCTCTACAAATCACTCATGTATATGTCTATACTAAAATCTGATAGTTCTAGAGATATTGAGATTTTAATTTTTCAAAGGTCTCTGACCTTGACTTAAGTCATGTGACAAACTTTTTGAAAGCTCATGAAACACTTTCTCATGCACCAGATATTTTGACTTTTTTCTTTCAAAAAATATGAGCCCTTTTTTCAGCCCCTGCGAGCTTTTTTCACCCAAAAAATTCAAACATGCACAATTTCAGCCTTTGCCCTTTCAGAAAATGTAAACAGATTCAGCTAGTTGTTGAGGAAAATTCTCCACAAAATGGGACATGAAAAAAGTGATAAAGGGAGATAACTCAAGAAGGAAAAGGAAATTTTGAAAAAATTTTCAAAAACCTATCTGTAGAAATGTTGCTGTGCACAAACGCTGAAAATTTGAGCAAAATCGGCTGAGCCGTTTTTGCTCTAGAGCTGACACAAAATCTACTAGGAAAAAAAGAAAAAATAATAATAATAATAATAAAATAATAAGCTGAGCTTTTTGCTGAAGAGCTGGTCATCCGATTACTGAGGCTAAAGCTTTGATACAGCTTCAGCTGAGCAACAGAGCAAAGCTCAGAAGCCGATACAGCTTCAGTCAACAGAGCAAAGCTACTACAGCTTTGATACAGCTTCAGCTGAGCAACAGAGCAAAGCTCAGAGCTACAGCTTTGATACAGCTTCAGTGAGCAACTGAGCAAAGCTCAGAAGCTATGACCCTGAGATCGAAGTCTGATCCTCAAAAAACAATCTTTGATATTTTAAATACTTTGAGTTGAAATGTTGAAAGTGAGTTGTGACCTTGACCTTTCATTAGACCTTCAAACTTTCACAAATAATCTTAAGCGCATTGTGTTCTCTCCTTCAGCAACATTCCCTACAAAAGTCATCAACTAATAACCTTATTTGAGTTGAAATTTAAAAAAAAATAAGCTGTGACCTACCTAACTCGGATGACCTTGACATCTCATACATTTGTTCATCAGTTTCCGTAAAATCATTAACACTAACCAATTATAAACGTTCTATAGATTCTGAGTTGAAATTTTCAACCTTGACCTTTCATCGGATGACCTGAAACTTGAAATATGTTCTTCAAATAATTCCCTACAAAACACCAGCAGTAACCTATTATAAAAGTTCTATAGTTTTTGAGCTATTTTTGCAATTTGAGCTGTGACCTTGACCTTTCATCGGATACCTTGAAATTTCACACATAAGTTCTTCAGCTCAACAAATCATCAACACCTATATATAAAAAGTTCTCTAGTTTTTGAGCTATTTTTAAAGTTGAAATTTTCAATTTGAGCTGTGACCTTGACCTTTCATCGGATGACCTTGAAACTTCACACATATGTTCTTCAGCTCATTCCCTACAAATCATCAACACTTACCTATATATAAAAGTTCTATAGTTTTTGAGCTATTTTGAGTTGAAATTTTCAATTTGAGCTGTGACCTTGACCTTTAATCGGATGACCTTGAAATTTCACACATATGTTTTCTTAGCTCATTTTCTACAAATCTTCAACACTAACATATATATATAAAGTTCTATAGTTTTTGAGTTATTTTGAGTTGAAATTTTCAATTTGAGCTGTGACCTTGACCTTTCATTGTATCCCTTGAAATTTCACAAATATGTTCTTTAGCTCTTCCCTACAAATCATCAAACTAACATATATATAAAAGTTCTATAGTTTTTTGAGCTATGTTGAAATTTTCAATTTGAGCTGTGACCTTGACCTTTCATCGGATGACCTTGAAACTTCAAAATATGTTTCTTCAGCTCATTTCCCTACGAAATATTTTCAATTGAAAAAGTTCTATAGAGCTATTTTGAGTTTCAAACTTTCAATTTGAGCTGTGACCTTGACCTTTCATCGGATGACCATGAAACTTCGTATGAACATTTATTCATCCTATTCCCTACAAATCTCAACACTAACATATATATAAAAGTTCTATATTTTTAGCTACTTGAAAATTTCAATTTGAGCTGTGAGTTGACTTTCATCGATTACCTTGAAATTTTAACACGTTTTCAAAGCTCATTCCCTACAAATGTGCAACAATAATATATATAAAAAGTTCTATAGTTTTTGAGCTATTTTGAGTTGAAATTTTCAATTTGAGCTGTGACCTGCCTTTCATCGGATGACTTGATAATTTCACACAATGTTATTCAGCTCATTCACTACAAATCTTCATATGTAACTATATATAAAAGTTCTATAGCTTAGTTGAAATTTTCAATTTGAGCTGTGATTGACCTTTTGACTTTTGTCACACACATGTTATTCAGCTCATTTCACTACAAATCTTCAACAGTAACATTATATAAAAGCCCCTTTTTGAGCGAGTTGAAATTTTCAATTTGGGCTGTGACCTTGACCTTTCATCGGATCAAATTTGAAATTTCACACGTATGTTCTTCAGCTTCAGTCCCTACAAATCTTCACACTAAAATCCATAAAAGTTCTATAGTTTTAGCTATCAGTTGAATTTTTTCAATTTGAGCTTGACCTTGACCTTTCATCGAGTGACCTTGAAATTTCACACATATGTTCTTTAGCTCATTCCCTACAAATGAAAAATGATATAAAGTTCTATAGTTTTTGAGTTATAAAATTTTCTTTGAGCTGTGACCTTGACCTTTGATCCGACGAGAGGGAAACTTTACATAAAATGAGAATTATCTAATCTTGTACCCAGGTATATAAAAGTTTCATCTTTTCGAGCTATTTTCAATGTAAATTTTGAATTTTTCACCTGTGACCTTGACCTTTCATCGGCCATGAAATTTCGTATGAATATTTTTCAGTCAATTTCAGCATATTACTTATGTATATGTACAAAATCTGTTCTAGAGATATTGAGAAAAATTTTTAAAGACCTTGACCTGAAATCACGTGACCTTGAATTCTGCAACTCATAATAAACAACTTTCTCATGCATATGTCTATAGTAAAGATGTGTAATCTGAGATATTTTGACTTTTCTCTCATTTTTACTGAAAAAATATGAGTCATTCGAGCCCTGAAGTTTTCAGATGACCCTAATCAAGATTTGAAACCCAGGCACCACTTCAGTCTTTGCTCTACCAGAAAATTCAAACGGGGCTCTAGCTTCGATCTTGAGAACGTGCCACAAAATGGTGAAAAAAGAGATTGATAAAAGAAAAGGTGATATTGAAAAAATTTCAAAAACCTATCTGTAGAATGTTCCTGTGCACAAACGCTGAATTTTGAAAATCGGCTGAGCCGTTTTTGCTCAGAGCTGACACAAAATCTACTAGGAAAAAAAGAATAATAATAATAATAATAATAAAAAATAACTATTTGAAAAAAGGGGTCATCCGACCATTGAGGCTATGAGCTTTGATACAGCTTCAGCTGAGCAACAGAGGAAAGCTCAGAAGCTATGACCCTGAGACCGAAGTTATCTCTCAAAGACAATTCCATATTTTTGAACTGTTTGAAATTGACCTTGACCTTTGATCAGATGACCTTGATAACTTCACACAATATTTCTTGAGCTCATTCAAAATCATCAACAATAAACATATAAATTCTATAGTTTTTGAAACAAATTTTCAATTTGAGCTGTGACCTTGACCTTTCATCGGATGAAAATTCCTATATGTTATTGAGCATTTGCTTCAAATCATGAACATAACCTTAAATAAAATTTTGATAATTTGCTCTTTTGACTGAAATTTTCAATTTGAGCTGTTGACCTCTTTCAAATGACATTGAAACTTCACACATAATAGTTATTCAGTCATTCCCTACAAATCTTCAACAGTAACCTGTATATAAAAGTTCTATAGTTTTTTAGATATTGTGAGTTGAAATTTTTAATTTGAGCTGTGACCTTGACCTTTCATTGGATGACCTTGAAACTTCAGACATATTTTTACAGCATATTTCCTACAAATCTTCAACACTAACATATATATAAAACCTCCATAGTTTTTTGAGCTATTTTGAGTTTTTAATTTTGCTATTTTCATGAATTGAAATTTTATGTTTTTCAGCTGAATCCCTACAAATCATCAACACTACCTGTGTTCGATTGAGTTATTTTGATCCGAAATGACTTTGAACCTTGACTTTGATCAAACGACCTTGAAACTTTACATTTTTCAGTAAAATACCTACATAATATTCAACAGTAACATGTATATAAAAAAGTTTCATACCGTTTTCGAGCTATTTTCAGTTGAAATTTTTAGAGAAATTTCAAATATCACCTGTGACCTTGACCTTTCATCCAATGACCATGAAACTTCATGAGATTCAATAGCCTATTTTTAAAATCACTAATGTACCTATCTAATCTAAAGTCTATAGTAACATATATGAGATATTTTCAGATGTCTCTGTGACCTTGACTATTCTGACCTTGAAACTTTTTGAAGTGAACTCATGAATTCAACTTTCTCATGATATTTTAGTAAAGATGCTTAAGCTGAGATGACTTTTGTCTTTTTAGCTGAAAAAATATTTGATTTCAGCCCCTAGCGATTTTTTCAGGGGACCTCAGATGAAAAACCTTCACATGCAAATCAGTCTTTGCGTCTTTCAGAAAATCTAACAGATTTACTCTCTTCAGTCGTTCCTGATTGTGCTAAACATTTGAAAAGGGGAGGGAAAATAGTTTTTCAGCTAATTTGATCCTAGATCCTCTGAAATTTAATGTTGCTGAAAATTTCGAAATCGGCCGAGCCATTTTGAGCTACAGACAAAATCTATTGAAAAAAAAAAAAAGAATTAATAATCCGAAAACAATAGGGTCATCCGACCTGAAAGTCGGATGACCCTACACAATAATAATTGCAATAACAATAGGGTTCCACCTGAATAATACCCTAACAAAGCTTTTTGCTGAAGCAAAAAGGGGTCATCGATTACAGTGAACAGCTTTGATAAAGCTTCAGCTGAGCAAAGAGCAAAGCTCTACAGCTTTGATACAGCTTCAGTTGAGCTAGAAGCTATTTGAACCGAAATCCTTTAACAATGAATTTTTGAACTACAAAATGTTGAAAGTGAGCTTGTGACCTTGACCTTTGATTCCAAACTTTCCACAAATAGTCTTTCAGCGCATTGTCTACAAATCTCCTTCAGCAACATGTATACAAAAAATTCTACAATTTTTTGAGTATATAAAAAGTTCAGTTTTTTGAGTTGAAATTTTCAATTTCCTACCTTGACCTTTCATCGGATCCATGAAACTTCACACATATGTTTCATTTAGTATATCCCTACAAATCAACACTAACTATAGTTTATAGGATTTTTTAGCTATTTTGAGTTGAAATTTTAACAACCTTGAATTTTCGAATGACCTTGAAACTTCACACATGTGACCTTCATGATCCCTACAAATCGACACTAACATATATAGAAAAACTTCTATAGTTTTTTGAGCTATTTTGATTTTCTACAGTACCTTTGATCCAACGACCTTGAAAACGTCTCCTCATCGAATTACTAATATCACAGTAACAGGTATATAAACTTTCGATATTTTTAATTGAAATTTTTTTAGAATTGAAATTTCAACCATGAAATTTCGTAAATATATTATCAGTGATTTTCTACTTCACTCATTTATATGTTCATACCGATAGTTCTAGAGAAACTTCACATTTAAAAATTTTAAAGGGTCAGTGACCTTGACCTAATACCTTGAAACTTTTTGAGCTTCTGCAACAGAAACTAACAATTTGTCATGCATATATAGTAAATGTTAGTTTCTGAGATATTTTGACTTTTCTCTCATTTTTAGCTGAAAAAAATTGATCCCTTTTTTTCAAGCGAGCTTTTTTCAAAACTTGGATCAAATTTGAAACCCACATGCACCACTGTCAGTCTTTGACCAGA
>BROG01000093.1:1415000-1530000 GCA_030159075.1 Atrina japonica | reverse complement strand
TGCGTGGTTTTACCTTTAAATCATGAAAAGTTAGTTGGGCTTTGGTACTGAGTAAATTTGCTGACTTGTAAAAATAAATTGATTCGACACATAATAATTAACCATGTAAAACAAAACGTTACAGAGAAAATGCATATAATACATGATAATTTAGAAAATGTCCATTTTATGCAAAATGTCAGATCATTTGTTCCCTATTGTATTATTTCTCGACCGCAAATCCCTTTCTTTTCAAATTATATTGTATTTACTGCATCAACAATTTTGTTCTATTTCAGTGACTTTCTTCTTGATCCTCTTGACAATCTTCAGCAGCATCAACCCATATACTGATTCAGATGGCAAGAAACATCACGGATGGTTGTTCGGTTAAACGATGTCGTACCTAAGCTTACTCGTCTCTTGTGATTTTACAGGTACACAGTGTTTTCATAGTTACGCTTACCACTTATTTAAATTTCTAAAGTTTTTATTCAAAATTCTAATTTTCGTACTTTTGCATAAGATATTTCATCAACTGAAAGAAAAATATCATCCATTGCTTTTTCCCTTAAAATGAGTTCACTGATTAAACGTATTGTCTGGAAAAGAGATTTCGCATCTACAGCGTTATAAAATGGAAATATGCTTTATAATAATTCTGGGCTTTTTTTGGTCATCCATAGTATTCAAGTCGATTTAGTTATATCCAGCTCATTAAGTAAAATTGAAGAAGTACCAATCGATAATCAAAACTCAAGTCCATTATAACATGACGCGTTAGATGTGTAAATGGTCTCAACATGAAGAACAATTGCAAATCCCAAACGGGATAAGACCAGGTGTCCGGGAATAATAAAGAAAAACATTATTTTACGCAAAATAAAAAAAATTTACTTTTATTATATTTTGATTTTATGGCACCTGATCCCACCTCTTGGTTTCCAGAGGTCCGTGTTTGTCCATTTTTACCGGATTTGTATCTATGCCCTGGACGTTCTATTGATTTAAACTTTGGTATCTGAGATATTTTATATATTTATACCAAATCTATACAAAAGAGACCAAAACAAATGCTCAAGATGATTGTTCCTGTCTATAAGACTTGAGCTCAAATTTACAATAAATATTTATTTCCGAAAGAAAGAGTGGTATAATACAAGGCCAAATATAATAAATCTAAATGCATTTGCAAATCCGTGTAAGATTACCCACTGTAAATTGGTTCTATCTGTTATCATAGTCGTTTATTATATATCGCAATATAAATGAATTGGACATTTTCACAATATTTATACCATTTTGCTGTATAACATATACAAGTATATTATATTTTCAATAAATTTATGTTTTTTCATTTCCTTATTTTGCAGATACAGAAATATATGACATTACTGGAACATTATGAACAATTCGCCGCCATGTGTATTTATTTTGTTCAATATGTGTTTGGCATTAAATGTCTATACATTAAATATTTCTTGTTTATTTTCATTTTACTTTAGAAGTCATTGTTACACTCTTAGAATATATTGATTATGCGGTATATGCTTTGATGTGAGGTAATAATACCTCATCAAAACTGGTTTCAAATTTTGAAATGCTACTAAAGGCATAATTTCAAAATATAAATACGCGATGCATAAAAAGAAGTTTTCACAAAACGATGAAGATTCGACAAACACAAACCTCTGGAATATACAGGCGTAGGGATATTTGTTATGGATGAGCTAACATACCCTAGCCTGGGTATGCAGTTAAATCAAATACATTTTTGTTTTGATTTAATGTTGTATAATATTTCACCTATATTGAGATATCACCGGCTTTAGGTGAAATATGTCATATGCAGTGAGTGTGCCACATCAGTCGTGATAGTGATACGGGGCATCGGTTTTAAGTCTCACCCAAAAGACTCATGATTTTTACTTATTGAGATATCACCGGCTTTAGGTGAAATATGTCATATGCAGTGAGTGTGCCACACCAGTCGTGATAGTGATACGGGGCATCGGTTTTAAGTCTCACCCAAAAGACTCATGATTTTTACTTCATATGCCTGCGCACGCTGTTTAACGTACAGTGGAACCTCACTATTACGACCACCTAACTATGACTGTCTCAGAGTGGTCTGATTAGTGTGGTGATCTGTTAAGTGAGGTTCTGTACTTATTAGACATTCATCAAGATACCGGAAACTTGTGGTCTGAAATGCAAGGTGGTCTTTAGGCGAGGTTCCACTGTATAAGGTTTAAATACCTGGTACCAGGAATCGAAAACTGACATCTTCCAGCATTTGAGACAAATGCTCTTCCAGTAGACTACTATAAACGGTCTCCAATTAATACGATAATGCTTTGTACTTTAAGTAGTTATTTCCACATCACAAAACGCCGTCTCCCTGGGACCTATATGTAAGTCAAGTGATCTAAAACAGGACTACCGCAGGCGGTGATGCAGTAAACCAAAATATTGGGATTACCTAATTGCCTCAGCCAGCTCTATCTCTCTCGGACTTACCGCCTATCGCAAACTGGACCTTTCAGTTGCAGGTCGAGCGATTTACCACTAGACTACGACAAGCGGTCCGAAAATTTAAAATAAAACTACTGGGTATACCCAATTGGCTTAGAGAGCTCTTCTCTCTAGGACCTACCGGTAATCTTACTTTGGACCTACCAATTGCAAGTCGAAAGATCTACAACTGGACTCCAAAATATTGGGTACACCCAATAAGAACCTACGACTCGGCATCTATATAATGTTGTCAAACATTTTGTCACTCAACATAACAGACAGTGGAATAAGGTTATTGAATTTATGGTCATAACATCGACGTACTTTTAGCTTAATGTATAAACAATACCCTTTAAATTTCTTTATCAACAACTTATAAATGAAAATATTCTAAGGATGATGCATCCACAGAAACATCAGCTGTAGAACATTCTTTCCAACATAATCCTAATGTAGTTGAGATATAACAACACAAATACCTATGGTACACCAAAATCATTGTAATCAGATTTACCTAGTTTACCCAAGTTACTTAAAGCTATCATCTCAACTTTTAAAACAACTTAATTAAATAAAAATAATAATGATAATGTTTTGAAACATCCCTAGTGGTTTACTTCCATTGGTAACCATATTTGTTCAATATTCTGAATAGGGGTAGTAGTTATCTGTCTGTGTGTGTGTGTGTGTGTGTGTGTGTGTGTGTGTGTGTGTGTGTGTGTGTGTGTGTGTGTGTGTGTGTGTGTGTGTGTGTGTTTGAAATTATTTTTAGTTTTACTATTTAGATCGATATACAGTTATAGAGATACACAGGCATAAACATTTCAATTGCAATTGATTAATTCGACTTTACTATTTGTATGTGAATACCAAACTGGACCTGACCTTATTTTCACAAAAAATATAGGTAAAACAGCTAACATCCTTTTAAAACTATCAGTTAAAACTTTGAATTTCTCCAGTTAAACCTAATTTGTCTTGAAACTATCATTATTGTGGGAAAACTAAATCTCACTGAGAATAGTTCGGTTTATCTGAAGAAAACAAGGTTTTCCTGGGAAAAATTGTTTTACTCATTATTATAATTTTGGAGTTACTGACAGGTCGTTTCAAAATTCATTAATAATAACTAAGTTACAATTTAGGACAATACATGCAATAGCTTTTTACTAACCTCACCTCATCTACCATCTGCGCTGTTGGCTCATAAGACCCCAATGCATTGCATCCACCTGTCTCTGTCTCTATCCTCAGCTCTACCTGACACCCTACTTTTCCATTCCAGCTCTCTACTGCTCAGTTGTCCTCTTCCATGTCGGTTTTGGTAATTTTCACTATTGCCAATTAATTGCTTTTGACGAAGTTGTAATTAATCTTGCATGGGATTTGATAAAACGAGGGCGAGTGATATGACATTTCTGTAATGAGTGTATTGTCTCACGACAGGGCTATTCTATTTGTGTACAATGACTCTTATAATATGATGTCCGAGAAATGAGTATTTCAGTAATGTTTATCTATTAATGCATTCCATGCTAATCGATAAAACTTTCGTCCCGATCAGTACGAAACCACCTTATCATGTTCATTTCACCATATAATGATTTTTAAATACCTTCAACATGGCCGTACTACTATCCGACAGAAATAAGAAGCTTTTTACACGACATCTAGTTGCAACGCCACCACATTCGCCATCTTAATCAGTATGGCTGATCACGAGACATTATTGTTTTACAAATAAAGAGAGATAACTCTTTTATATCAGTTGAATACCCTATCAATATCACAATGGTTTTTTTAATGATCAGAGTTCTTTCTCTGGTATTTCATTTTATTTTGTATATCAACGTTTGTATGTAAATGATTGTTTACCTATATATGAAACATACATGTACATGAGTATGATCAATATTACGTTCTCGAGTAAACATATCTACACGTATTTTGTAATTACTAAATGAGTAGAACTTGAGTACATCGAATGTAAATTAATAAAGATAAATAATAAGGCCAACCTCTTATACAGATATGTCGAAAATATACAAATCTACTTTGCACTTTATAAGCTGTTTGCTGTATTGCATATATCTTAAGTATTTACATGAAATATAATATTATTTTAGGCAAAAATACATTATAAAAATCGGGGACTATATTTTTGTGAGAAGTGTACCTATTCTGAGTAATTGGTTTATCCATTTATTCTGTCGGCTAAATGACCTCGTGTTTCGGTATAATTTTGAGACATTGGCAGAAAATGAGAGAGAGCAAGGACGACAAATCTGCGTAAAAGATTGCAAAAGGCTTGGAATTGTATTTTGGTAATTACTTGATAACTGGATATACATCGACATAAAATGATAAAAATAACAAGAAGGTTTGAACTCATGATTTTTAGGTAATTAGTTAACGCTTTCACCCTTATATTTCTAAATTAAATATTCTTTTCTATTGTTTAGATTAGTCTATTTTGGTATGTAGGGTTGAAGGGGTTGACGAGCCTGATATAAGACATCAACGTAAATTATTAAGGACCATATGAGTAGCAGCACGGATGATTGTACGTTCTTTATAATTTACAGCGGTTTCAAAACAAGTTCGTAAAGTGATTATGCAAGCGAGTGAGTTCAAATATTTTACAGAAATAATACTTCAAAATACAAATAATGACTGTTCTCATTTTGGGGAAAAAAGTAAAATGTTTGTTTTTTTTTTTTACCAAAAAGTAGAAATATACATCGTTATATATCGTTTAAGTGATTGATTACCAAAATGACTCCAACGGAGTGCAAAACACCACATTGAAATGAACATGTATTTTCAAATGCTCGTAAAGTAAAATTGACATCTGAATGGAGCATAAAAGTTAACAACTTGTAATTTTCACTTCCGTTTAATTTTTGCTTTAGATAAGAGGGTGCTTTTCAAATGCACATGCATGCCATCCTTCAGACTGTGGGGATTGATGACGAATTTAAGACGAGGTGAATATTTGTTCCGTCGTTAAACTGCGAATTTAACTAGTGGCGAAAATATCCGCGTATACAGTATATACAATTAAATCATTTAATTTATCTGAATTTGTAATCAAAATTAAAGAAAACTGTTTTTGTCCAAACAAAATGTTGACTTTATGGAAATGTAGTGTGTTCATTTTAGCACTATTGTTTTATATGTATATTCTAATATCATCATATTATTGATTTATCAGATTACGTTCTTCGTTTTTTTTTCATAATAATTTATACCTTGACAGAATTTCTTTTCTTTTATTTCGTCGCTTTTTAATGAAAACATACGATTTAAATATCATCGAATGATGAAATAATTTAACTTACGACAGTGTTGTCCTGTCGATGTTTGTTTCAGATAATGTTGTTGGGGTTTTATTATCTTGAAATGCATCATTTGTGATTATAAATAATTTATCATTATTATATCCGTGTTTTGTATTTACACCAGATATCGGAATCAATGGAATGACTTTTACATGTTAATAACACAGACAGATCACCCAGATGTCACAGTGACGTAATAAAAGCACAGTTATGTTGCATCATCTTGTGCTGCCTAATGACTTAACGACAAACTACAAACTTGTATTCACTAATACATGTTATACATGTTTTTATATGATATATGGCTAGTATCGATAGCATTTTATTTTCACGTAAATTTATCTTTTTGTAAACATGATATAGATAACTTCAAAAGCGTATATTTCGGCAGCGTATACAAGTTTTATTTCAAAAATATAAAAATACCAGATACCAAAGAATTAATCGTCAGGAGTATCAGGAAACAAAATCAAATTTACTAAACAGTCGACAAATACGGACCTCTCTAATTGCAGAGGTCGGATTTAAGTGTCACTGCGGAATAAGCATCCTTTGTTGGAGGACTACACACAACGTGTGTCCAAGATTTGAGAAGGAACAAGCGCTATACCTATTTCCCTCTCCATTGACTCTTACTGACAGCTTTGAGAGAGAGAGAGAAAAAAAAAGAGAGAGAGAGAGAGAGAGAGAGTTATCTCCCCTAACGTAGTTTTTCTCAGTTGAAGATGACTTTTTCTCAGTTTGAATTAATACAATTCTGGTGTGTATTTGACGGTGGGTGTGACCGGTCGATAGAGGATGCTTACGCCGGTAACTCCCCCATGGCACCTCTGGGTCGTTCAATGTCAAAAATATTTGTAAGTTGTCTCCTTAACCTTGGTTCTTTGGTATCTGTGTTTTTATAGAAATGATAGGAATTAAACACAATTTATAGACCTCTAAATTTGATATAAAAAGTTTATGTCAAAAAATAGTATTTACCCAATCAGCCCTTTTCACTTTTCATCATTTGTAGTGGTGATATGGGAACAGGTAACCAAGCCATTACCTGCATAGTACCACGTTAAACATTCAAATAAATATTGGAATAAAACATATCCTGTTTAGTCGTCTGTACTAATTGTGACAAGGATTTCTTCCTCACCTATTTCATTTGACTGTGGACCCAGGGCGGGTGTGACCACTAAATAGGGGATGCTTACTCTTCCATGGAAACTGATCCCACCTGTTTGTCTAATATCACCAGATCCTTGACATCCAGAGGACATATACTTTGGTATCTGAAATTATATATCATTATGTTTCTCACTTTTAAAGTATTTTGTGCTTGGAACTGTTATAAGTATCCCTTTCATAGTTTGAAATAAAAATATAAACAGGATGAAATTTTTTATTTGAAAATATATATTTGCTTTTTCAATATTTCTCAAATATAAAAATTCCACAGAAAAAATATATAACACGACCTTCGTGCATTCATTAATATATCGGAATTTATTTCGGCAAGAAAATTTTACGATTGCAATATAATTCTGACTAAATAATACACACGTGATTCAAACTCCAAATGCTTTAAGTTTATAATAATAATGCTAATACATATATAATATATATATATATATATATATATAATATATATATATATATATATATATATATATATATATATATATATATATATATATATATATATACTATATATATATATATATATGCATTTATCCGTCATGATTCCATAAAGCTTATAATGATAACACTTAACTCTCCAAATTCAAATATATTGATTATGATCTTGGACATTAAAATGTACATATGCAATAAACAATGCGACTCTCTCTCTCTCTCTCATATATATATATATATATATATATATATATATATATATATATATATATATATTATATATATATATATATTGCTTGGTATTTCCAAAAGGCGAGACACGACTTTTTGCCCACAGAAACATATCCTTCAATACCATTGACACCGATTTTCAGTCAATCGTTTTTTTCTCTGTACTATGTAGTTATTTTCGCCGCTGTTGTAAAATGTTTTCCGTATATAAAGAAGTATAGACCACATACTAATCATCATTCCAGGATCAAGCCTCCAATCGCCATCAAGGTATTTCAGTCGTATTTGCATCTCATGGATTTGTATATCTTCCTTAATATTATGATATTTATAAAATTTTATTTATTAAAAAGTCAATATTCTAGAATCTTCATTTTTGTAAGACGAAACCTTTTATAAATTAGTCTTTATACAATTTCTTTTTCTTCAATCTAAAGATAATTTCCCAATGATTTTACCACAAGTGCTTGTTGTGTATAATGATGACCGATAATCTGTTCCCTTTTTAAAAGATGAGGTTCTTCGCCTTGTCAATTACCACCGCCATGGTTTAATTTTTGTCTCAATGGTAATGGGCGACGGTTACGGAGGAAATGGTTGGTATGGTGGATATGCCGGTGTCGGAGGAGGATATGGAGGTGGATACGGAAAAGGTGGAAAGGCTGTGTATATGCATTATCCGCATTCAGTTCGGATGCCCGTATATCCGATGGTGAATCATAACACTAACGACGACTTTGGAATATTTAGACTGCGTGAGTTATCTTCATAATGGAGTACTTATAGGTCTATTAAGATAAATTGTTATATTTTTAAAAACACATCGAGTCTAAATTAGCTCATCAACCCTCTGTAGTCATATTTAGACTCACCTAAATCAATAAATAGTATGTCATAACAGTTGCACATTGCACGTAATTATTACAAAATTTTTATTCTAAATCATACACCCCTTCAATTTGGCTAAATTCAATAAACAATAAAGTATGTTCTGATGTTAATTGTAATGTAGGCATAAATGTATGTATACAAACATAAGCAATATTCACAATATGTTTAATGCACATATTCCCGCTAAAGTATTTTACCTTGTTTGGATAGAATTTGGTAAATTCTACAAAAAGGAGAATATACATTTTCATCCCCCTTATCATCAGAAAATGCCATTTAAATTGCATGTTAGATCGCCAAAAGGCCCGCAAAATGTAAAAATTCAAATCACGTATCAAAGATGCGATATGAATGGAGACTCGTGACAGATCCTATATGTATATTTATCAAGTATTCTATGTCAACATATTTAAGTACCTAAAGATATTTCCGTCTGATCTTCTGAATTTCCATGCGGCCTATTCTTGTCCAATATTCGCCATATTGGTATACTTTCTTCTGACGATTAAATATTTGGTATAGTTCATTTCTATATACAAGCACTTATTATATAAATGCAATGAATGTTTCTGTAGATGGAATAAAGACTTTATAAACCTAAGGTATTAGTTGCGTAACAAATAGTAAAACCTGAATACACATCCTTTGAAACAAAACAATATTAATCATGCGGAGAAAAGATCAAGCATTACTTCTAGAAGTAGAAATCACTTGATTATATTTGCAGGAGTGAACATATATACAGTTGGCACTGGCCTTGTGATGGATTTATTTCAGTTATGATCCTTGTTCTCTTCATTACTCTTTTCGACAATAATAATGACCACGGTTACCATGACGACAGGCCTCATAAAGACCACTAGTTTATCATAATATTGAATTTCCTACTGTCACTTTATATTTTAACAGGTAAGTAGGCAATATATCTGTATATTGTTGTACATAAAACAAATCCTATTTCATCTTTAATTCAAATTTGAAGATCTAGTTTTACGAAATGAAACCGTGACGCAAGCAAAATCTAAGGATAGGTTGCGAATTATCGGTCAAAACACTCAATTATAATAATTATAGACTGATATACAACAGTGCGACATTTAACTTCGGACATGTCAATATCCGGTTTTATAGCTACTATTTTAGTTTTGCTGCAGAGTTTTTATTTTTTGTTGAACTGTTTATTTTTACTATAACAGGTTGCTATATAAATTTGTTTCAAATAAATGATTGAAATAAACATTATGAATTTATCTTTATTTCAAATCGTTGAAAACGCATGAAAGACTGCTAAATGTTCAGTCGGAAGACGGAGCTTCATGGTCGACTGGTTAGAGCATATCGTGCTTTACATCATGGCGGCTCTTACCTCTTGGCAGCATAGGTTCGAGTCCCATTTGAGCCTTTTCAGCATTTTGTGAGAAAGTTTGCCAGTTTACTTGCGAATGTCCGGTGGTCTCCTCTGGGGTACATTGTATCCGGGACCTCACTTCCAACATTAAGAACTGACCGCCACAATATAACTGAAAAATTGTTGTGGCGCCAAGATCACGGGGCAAACGGGATGGCCTCTTCCCGGGTATATTGTAAACATGTTGTTTTTCCACCATTATTAATTGACTGTTTACATATAATTGAAAACTTGTTGTGTTGCGAAAAAAATATCGGTGAAACAAACAAACAGTTACGCATGTACCTATATAATGGTGTGTGTGTTAGCTTTTTGTATATATATATATAATATATATATATATATATATATATATATATATATTATATATATATATATATATATATATATATATATATATAATATATATATATATATATATATATAATACAAATCAAATATGTAGAGCAATTCTGATAGAAGGCATAATAATGTGTTTATTCCTTATATGTTGTAAACTTAAACCGAGTTAAGAAATAGTAATATTATCTTGGTTCTGGGAGGTTTTTTTTCTGAGCACAATAATCGTCGCGATTTGGGTACGACACGCCAAAATCACATTTATGAGTTACACGTAGTTTTCTCAATTAAACCTAGTTTTTCTTCGGTCAACTCTTGTTTTCTCATAACCCACATTTACTAGAGTAAAACTAGGTTTAACTGCGAAAAATCCTATAAATACTCATGGATGTTATTTCACAGTGAAACCTATTTTTCTCAGTTAAACTTAATTCTCTCCAGTTAATGTGGGTTATTGAGAAAAAACTTGGTTTATTTGGAGAGAAACTAGGTTTACCTGAGAAAAATTAAGTTTAACTTCGAAAAATATGGTTTAACTGATTAACTGGTAGAGCATGCCAAAATCATAATACTGATTTAAACCTTGTGTTTCTCCAGTTAAACCTAGTTTTTCACCAGTTAACTGTGGGTTAAGAGTTTAACCAATATTTTCTTCAGTTAATCATAGTTTTTCTCATAACCCATACTAACTGGAGAAAAACTAGGATTAATTGCGACATAAACACAAAAACACTTATTGATATCATTGTGGTGCAGCTAAACCTAGTATTAAATTAAATTAGGTTTTTCTCGAGAAAAACTAGGGTAATCTCATTTTTGTGATTTGGACGCAGTTAAACTTAGTTTTTTTCAGTTAAACTTAAGTTTTCTACAGTCAATGTGGCTAACTGAGAAAAACTAATTTTAAGTACCGTAAGTAAAATTAGTTTTAACTCCTTAGAGTGATTTTGATGTGCCATATCCCGGTTTATATTCTGACAGTATCTCTACAAGTTCCGTAGAGAATTAAGATCGTCATGTCAAGAAGCTAAATGAGTCATCATTATTTCTGCATACAAACCTAACATTTCGTGGTGTATAATATCACCCTAATGCGATATACCCAGGAACGCCTTTTAATGAATGTCGAGGCCAAGAAAATGTTAAAATGAACAAAACCAAATCATAAGATAATTAAAAAGAAAATAAAAACATCAAACGAACAAATGTGTATATGTGTAGCAAAATCAATCACAAAATGAAATATTGAGATATATAGATATTCGGTATGTGCACACAATAACCTACAATGTGATGTAAGAAATATATACAGTAATAGTTCACTGATATTGCTCACATAATGCACATTATGGAAGATACGGTTTGGATCAAGTATGTTGTTAAGTATTCATTGAAGAAAAAAACAACAACAACAACATATTCATCTCTTTTGAAAATAAAATATATCTAAACTAAATATAAATGTTCGTAATTTCATTAGGCAAAAAATTATAATATTAAATGCTGTTCTACACCACACAGAACACTTTGTCTGTGATATGGTCAGCGGTCAGTCTTTAATGGTGGATGTCAGAATCCATTTACAACGTATCCGAGGAGAGACCACCGGCCTTCTGCAAGTTATTTGGCAAAATTTCTAAATTTTCTAATTTCTTAGGATTCAGCGGGACTTACATGAGCGCTAACGAGAGCTGAGAGAATTATGATTTAAACCGCGGAAATCAAAACACTTGGTCACAGATATCTTCAAAATAATAATAATAAAAAGAAATTAAGTTAAAAAAAATCTTTGAGATACAAAAGCGACATAAATGAATATTGTCTACATATAACTTGTAGTTATCAATTTCATCCTATTAAGGATTGTTTTTCATTTTTGGAAACACATGGAATATACATGCAATGGCTCATGGAAAAAAGATTCTGTGCAGCACGAAGTAAAAAGAAGTTAGAAGTAAAATAGGAAAGAACATTTTATGAACATAAAACGCAGCTGATGTCCCTTTAAAGAATGCATATGATATTTAGGACAAATATCAAATATACATTTAAATGAATATTATATGATTATAAACAAAATATAATATCAAATACCTCAGATCGATTCTGGCTTTAAAACTAAAGGGATTTTTGCACTGGGTTTTGTATGTTGTCTAACAATATACATAAAACCACAGATACCAATGTATTACATGTTAAATAAAGTCAGGTAGGAAGTGGGAAACGTATGTGCTTAGAGATAGTTTTGTTCTAACGGTTTTTCTTAGTACATGTATTCGTTTTGAAAATTGCTCAAATAATAGTTCGTGACCGGATAACCGATCACATATCCGTTGTATATAACGTAATTCGGAGTCCTAATATCGATACAGGACAAGAATATTAACATATTAATATACAAATGTCATTTTAGTGACGGTGTTGTGCAAGGATATGCTGTAACGCTGGAACATTTAGTAGCTGGTGATTGACTGCTTATATTATCTGTAATGAGTTAGTCGTACAACTTTAAATTATTTTAAGATTGTTGTAACTGAAGTTGAATATAAGATGTCTAAGATCATAATGGAATGAAAAACAAACTTGACATATTAAAAGTAAAAATAAAATGATGATGATGATAATAAAAATAACAGCTAATTAGTTTATGCAATAGTTCGTACACCATTGTGGTAAAATCTTATCTCCACAAAAGCTAAAATAATCGGCTTTTTACAGTGGTTACTCGTAGACGAATTTGTCATATAAAATTTGGCCATGCATGGTACTTCTTTCGAAATTTACATGTTTTCTAAATTTATTTTACACACATCATTATTAGACAACATTGGCTATAAATTGATCTTTTAATATTCACTCTTAGCAGAGTTTTACACATATATGTATTCGTTTTTTACAGCGTTATTATAAATTCACACTTATTTACAGGAAGGGCAACCCCAAAATATAATAATTTAATAAATAATACACCCCTCTAAAAATGCAAAAACAAGTAAAACAAACAAAAAGAAACCAACCAAAAAAAAAACCAAACAAACAAAAACGACAAAACCCAAACCGAGTTTAAAACACGCACAAGAATAGCAAACAAACAAAACAAAAAACATTACTGTATTATTTTACACAAATATTCCTGGTAATGCATCTTTATCAGATTTGTACAAAAAAAGCAATTAACGAAATTTTTATCTATCGCAGTCAGCTCGTATAACTTTGTGGGCATTAAATACGAAGGTAAAATAATTCAAGCCAAACTCCAAATTGTTTCTTCGGTATCTTACAGTATTGATTATTCGGATATAACGAAGCTTATACTATAAATATAGTATATAATATGTATATCATGGTTATATGAAGTCGCTACAAAAAATAAGATGAACACTGAGACCGAAATGTCTCTACCCGATATACGTCCGTATGAAGGACAGTCATTGGCATTGGAAAATCGACAACCACGGAGTGATTTCACTAGAAACAAATATGTTGAAATATTACATTTCCGTATAAGGTTAAGATGTGATTCGTACTACGTGTCCTGTCAAATAAACGTTTTCTCCAATTTCATGTTGAACCGGTCAACAGTCATCAGTCAGTATACCACTCCCTTAATTCCGTCAGTGTAACATTTCCGCTATTGCGCAGTGTCTTCCCTATATAAAGTAGTATAAACCACATTGGGAGTATCCTTCTGAATTAGTTTGGGATCAAGACTTCAATTACCAAAAAGGTTTGTTTTCTCTTTCTTTGGACTCTTGGAGAGAAAAAAGATCAAATATTTTGTTTTATCGTGATTTGTATACTACTCTTTTCGATCGTTACGTTAGGTGCCGTTGTATGTCCAGTGCCTTATCACTGCATCTATTTTCCCGATTTGGCTTCTATCTCATATCATTTGTCGAATACTACTTCACTTTAACACGCTTTTCTGGGGATTATCTTTATTTCATCTTTTCTTTGTAACAGATGAATTTCCTTGCTGTCACAGTTGCTTTTGCTGGTATTTCAATTTTTGCCGTGGCAGTAAATGCCGGCGGTTATGGAGGAAATAGTTGGAATGGCGGATACGGAGGCTATGGTGGATACGGAGGTTATGGTGGATATGGAGGCTATGGCGGATATGGAGGTTATGGTGGAGGAAGCGGTTTATACGGAGGAAGCTATGGAGGTGGATACGGAAAAGGCGGAAAGGCTTTATATATACCCTATCCACATCCAGTTCCAACCCCAGTATATCCGAAACTTGTACCAGTGGCGTACCATCATGCAAATGAGGAGTATGGCATTTTTGGAATCCGTGAGTACTGGCACAGTGATTAAATTATCATCTTAGTAAAGATATTGTCCTTTATTCAAATGTTCACGAGATAAATATATTTGTCTATTGATCATAAATATTTTGAATGTATTTCATATATCTCTCAATATGCAGATAAGTTAATCTCGTCGCAAAGAAATGATACAAAATAACCATCTTCAGATATTTATATCTTTACGTTTGACATTTATACATTGTTAAATATGTTTTATTTTCATTTAAAGGAATATTAGATGTGTTTCTTTCCTTTTTATTCCTTAAATTGATATACATTAACAAAAAGAGATATACACAGGCATAGCAATTCTAAGATTGCTATATAATTTGTAAAAATTACATGGGAAACACATGTGTGACACTTTTTTATTTGTAATTGATTAAGTCAACCTTACAATTTGCATATGAACAAAGCACTGGGTCTGACCTTATTTTCACAAAGTATATAGGAATATAGGATTGTTTGTGCCTGCGTATATTATTTGTAATTGTACATCAAGTACAAGTCGTAAAAGTAGAAAAAATCGAAATAAACAAAGCTCATGTCCCTTTAATGATGGTAGATTATGAGCGGAAGAATGGTAGAAGTTCATTTAGAATATAACTCCTATCACTGAATAAATGATTTAGATTTATACAGCCAACAAAATTTGTATTCATATTTTAATTGATAATTTGACCATCGGAAGCTGCTAGGAACATATCAAGAGTTTACAGATAACAAAACTTTAATAATTTTATTTTCAATTCATTTCAGTCTTATTCTTTGTGATTCTGATGACTCTTTTTGGAAATAATAGTGATCACGGTTACCATGACGACAAACATCACAAAGATCGCTAAGCTTATTATAACATGCCGAATATCCACTCTGTCTAGGTGTTTCAGGTAAGTAATATAATTATGATGCATTCACTCTTTATTTGGTTGTTCGATTTTTTTTACATTCAGTTAAACATTATATTTAGCCTAGATAAAGCATAAATTGTTAAACTTGTAATATCAACAAGTAGTAGCATATTAACTACTCATCCTGATTATTAAATGGTTAATTACGTATGAATAATTACCTATCAGTATTAGTCTTGGGCATTTGTTTTGCCCCTATTGTGTTTATATTATTGAGGAAGCATGATAAAATATCAGGGTTTTTTTCTTTTTTTTTCAGATAATTTCCGCATAATATGAACAGGTCGATGAATGAATATCTTTGTAAATATTATTTTCGCAATAAAATGTTTCAAGTACTAAATAATTCTGTTGTATTTTATGTGAGTATTAAATGATGTTTGATAATGGTAAACGACAATTGATAAAGTTCTAGATCGGCCACGTGTTGTATGTTTGAGAGAGAAATTGACACAATTAATATTTGATTTCACATACTTCCGACGGTAAAGATACTGTCTTTAAATGGAATCATTGTGAAACCCCCAAATCGAGTTTTTTTCTCTTGAAAACTTTGTTTATCTCTGTTAAAAACTAGTTTTTCACATTTGTCTGATTTTGGCGCAGTTGTACATGTTCGTCCTCAGTTAAACCAGATATTTTTTCGACCAAAACCGGGTTAAGTTTATATTTTGCAACTTTGTTGCAGTTAAACCTGGTTTGTTTTTCTGTTAAAATCTAGTTTTTCCACAGCTAATGCGGATCAATGAGAAAAACTAGGTTTAAATCATTAATGTAATCATGGCGGACCATAGATAACACATTTAGAATTAAAATAATTTACAATAACAAAAAAGCGACATACATAAGCATAAACAATCTCTATATATTTTGTAAATTTTTCTTGGGAAACCCCGCTTGGCAATTAATTGTTTGCAATGATTAATTCAACCTTACAATTTGTAAATGTTATACGACACTGGTTTCAATATAAAAAATATCAGATACCAAAGTATAAATCAATAGAATGTCCAGGACATAGATACAAATCTGGTAAAAATGGACAAACACGGACCTCTGGAAACCTAGAGGTGGGATCAGGTGCCATGGAGGAGTAAGCATCCCCTATCGACCGGTCACACAAGCCGTGAGTCCACAGTCAAGTCCAATGAAGTACGTGAGGAGTGAATCCTCGTCACAATTGGTACAGACGTCTCAACAACCGCCAACGAAAAAGCATCTCAATATTGCACTCAGTGAAACAGAGTAATCGCAAACAAGACTATTATACCGACTGTAAAATTTGCGGAACGTTGACATTAAAGCGGTTTTCGATATCCCTGTGTCAATATTTTGTCAGTGAGTAGTTTACCTCTGTATATGAAATCTTCATATGTTGAACACACCCTGGCATATCGGATCATTTCTGAAATATAAACTCTATATGCGGGTGACTGTGGTATATTACTACTTAAATGTGGAAAATTTACGATGGGAAAGCCGAAATCGTCGCGTTTGTCGTATAGCTTAGTTGCTAATTTCCCGTCTGTGTCTATATTAAGTAAAATGTCTAAGTATGAAGCGTGTGTGCTTGATTCTGTTGTATCTTTAATTTCTAGTTCGTTGGGATATATGGCATTGACATATGTATGAAAATTGTCATTATTAATTGACAAATCGTCGTCGATATATCTAAATGTCAAATTAAAGGACACCGCTAACTTTTTCTTCTTTTGATTCAGCAGTTTCTGAATGAAGTCTGCTTCGTATGAATAAAGGAACAAGTCGGCCAATAAAGGGGCACAATTGGTTCCCATAGGAATGCCTACATTTTGTTGAAAGACCACGTCTCCGAACACTACAAATATATTGTCTATTAGAAATTCCAGCATGATTTTTTATGTCAACTTCAGTGTATTTGAACTTATTTTTACAAAATATATAGAAATATTAGAATTCTTATCCCTGTGTATATCTCTCTTTTTTGTTATTATATATCATTCTAAGTAGTAAAAACAGAAATAGATTGATTTTTGAAAACAACGCTAATGCTCCTTAAAAGAAAGTACAAGTATAATAGTCAATGTCATAGTTGATACCTAGATGTTATAATCAAAGCATCTTCCTACATAGGTGTCCAGATTTCGCAATAGGACAGTAAGAACAAATAAAAAACCCCACAAAAATGATAATAAAACAACCTAAATCAAAGGCAACACATACGTACTAAACATTTATGTACGGCAGATTCTATTGTTACCATCAATGATAACATTATACGGAATTTTGAGATTATCTTATGTTGGATACACGTATTTTCAGTCTACCCAAATCTCAAAGTCGTTTCTCATACACCTCTACGTTTGAGAAAAGCAAACGATATTTACAAAATTTATATCGATGAATAAAAGTTCAAAGGACCGGTGTGAAATATTGTAAACTGTTGGGCCTCGATTCATTATTGTTATAGTTTTATTGAAATTTAGTAGCAAATTCTTTTTCAACTCCTAGTTGTACATGGTGCATGTTTCATTGAAAACCACGTGCTTTTGTTAATCTACTAAGAATGAGGAAAATATGAACCGCATTTAAATATATTGAAAACAAATTTCCTTGTCATAGTACCTACCCTAACATTGTGTTGATGGACAGAATTAAACACAATTGAGTAACGATTGATATGAAATATTTCACTAAAGGCGCTTCAGGGTTGCTGTAGTGATGACAGCGTTACGCCTAGGCCTTACTATGAATGTAATTACAAGACAAATTCGGCATTGTATCAATCGCATAAGCAAAATCATGACGTGAAATAACAGTCCGACTACTTTGCTTACTTCTTTATTACATGGTATTGACTTTGGGGTAAAGGGAAATTGAGGACTGAGTTTGACATGTTTCTATGACTTTGCTATAGATCATCTGGAGCGTTTTTCATTTTCGACCTTCCGCGATATACACAGCTTATTGATATGGAATGAGAATACATGAGCAGATCACGTGAAAATTAATACATATTAGATATTAAAAGTAATACACAGGTATCATCTGCATGTGTATTGTACGGATATGTATGTATGATATTTTGCAAACGAAGGTTACCACAACACATAAACGATGTATATACATAAACAACATTTTTATATTAACATACTACATTTGTATGTGAAACCTTATCATTAAACCTAGGTAAAACCTTATTTCCTATTTTATTCGATACGATAGCATTTGATATGAATAGTGTATTACAGAACACGTGACAATTTTTCAGTTAAACTGTCGGCGACCAGTTTTTACTTTGCCATGGTAATTCTGCCCTAGGAACTTTTTCAGTGTTGACTTTTGGTTTGGACTTGCCTTGAATAGAAATGTCGCAATTTCATGGTTATAAAGTATAAAACATCTCAGATACAAAAGTATAAATCTTAAGGATGTCCAGGACACAGATACAAATCCGGCAAAAATGGAAAAACACAGGGGGATCAGGTGCCATGGAGAATTAAGCATCCCCTGTCGACTGGTCCGCCGTGAGTCCACAGTCAAGTCTAAACGAAATACGTGAGGAACGAATCCTCGTCACAACAACGTCTTAACAACCGCCAACGAAAAGGCAACTCAACATTTCACCCAGTGAAACAGAGTAAATAGAGTACATGTAGTATAAAGGATAGAAAGAAAAAAACAGTTATTATTTTTATTACTGGCCGTCCATGGGAATATTTCGGGTTGACCAAGTCTATGGAAGGTGCGGCTGTTACTGACCGTCCATGGCAATATGTTGATATAATCAAATCTATGGAAGGCGTGGCTGTTACTTACCGCCCACTGGAATATGCCGGTTTGATTAAGTCTATGGAATGCGAAGTTGTTAATCACAGTCAACGGGAATAAGTAACAGTAACAAACATAATAACTAAGCCTATGTCTTGTTTTCAATGACCAGGTGGTTTATATATTAATAAACTCAACTGTCATGTTGATGACGGTGTTGCGCAATCTAATTCTGTAACACTGAATCACCACGTAGTTGACAGTATACTGTAGATTTTATCATTCATGTTTGGGCCGAATAGTTGTAACGTACGTTACAGACATCGCAAATAGTAGTGCAAGCAAGAAAAACCTTTATCCGGATAAAATGAGTAATTGTCAATAAACACACCAAATAAATTACTAAAAATATCAAGAACTTTTAGAAAGCCATAAAATCTGTCGAAACAATTTTTTTTCTTTGTATTTTTAGAAGGCTTCAAATATTCGCCGTTTTATACAAATAAATTGTTTATAAAATATACCGGTTTAAACAAATTGTTATAATGTCCTATTCGTGGAAAGAAATCAAATGTGAGCAATATCTATTTTTTGGCGTATTTGATGTGGTCTAATTGCGGGGTATTTATTTCCCAGAGCACGGCAAACAAAACAGTTAAATCAGTGTGACAAAGTTTTAGATGTCTTCAAATTCAAATTAATAAATTAATTGTGAGTGATGTCTTCCATCACTGGTCAATTACAATATCTCTATCTCTCTCTGTCTCTCTCTATCTCTCTCTCTCTCTCTCTCTATCTCTCTCTCTCTCTCTCTCTCTCTCTCTCTCTCTCTCTCTCTCTCTTCTCTCTCTCTCACTCATCTCTCTCTCTCTCTCTCTCTCTCTCTCTCTCTCTCTCTCTCTCTCTCTCTCTCTCTCTCTCTCTCTCTCTCTCTCTCTCTCTCTCTCTCTCTCTCTCTCTCTCTATATATATATATATAATTTGTTGTTTATGGACTTACACACAAGTATTTTAAATATCGAAATATCAAATTCCAAAGTATACATATTCAGGATGTATAAAAAAACAAATACATCAGCACCATAAATATAACGCATATAGACACTACGAGTCATTTTGCCCTGTACAGTACACTGATTTATCATCAAATGAAGTTATAATTAGTTATGATTAGAACACAGAGTTACTCAGAAAATAGATGCCATAGGTTTTAGTATGATAGTTCAGTTTTAGTAAACTATAGTAGCAATCTAGTAATGATCGAAATTTGAATAACTCTTAATATGGCATTAAATAAATGATGTAACATCCTGTGTATATCATTAAATGCAGGCTTGATGCGAAATTACATCCTATCATCTCATCATATCTCGGAATGGCAACCGCGTGAATACCTACATTTCACTAAAATCATTGTGGTAACAAATTTCTGTAATGGCTCTTTGATGACCTACCTTGATTTTGCTATCTCGATAATCCGGGTTTAACGAGTACTCTGTTTGTGTATTTCTGCCTTTTATATTTATATCGTATTTATGTAAAGTTATACCAATAAGATCCAATTGCCGAAAAATATCTCGGTGCAAATATAATTCTTTATGATGAACCTTGTAAATGTAGGAGATATATTATAAATTATGTTGAAACGTTACATTTCTACACTGAAGTAAGATGTACTACGCATTTGTCCTAATTGAACTTTTGGCATCGGTCAAGGTATTTCTTACCTGGTTCCGTCGGTTCGGAGTTTCTAAGGTTACGTAGAGTATCCCTATATAAACTAGTATGAGGGTCTTGTAGAACATCCTTCTGAATTAGTCTGGGATCAAATCTAGAAACATAAAATCAAGGTATGTGTAAAATTACTTACCAAAAGATATATATATGTATAAATATATATATAATATATATATATATATATATATATATATAATATATATATATATATATATATATATATATATATATATTAAAGAGAATACATCGTATATGAATTGGCCGACGTGTAATAAGAGGTCTATCAAACCTTTTGTGTTGCCTATTGTAAGTCAAACTCATTTCAATTACTCAAACCATTTATTCTGTCAGATGGACTTCCCTCGTTCTTATGTCTATTGATATTTTTTAATTATTGCGTTGCATTTATTCCTGGGAGAAAATGTGCATAAAATGGGGAATGGTATATATTTATAAGTAAATAAAGTTTAAAAATGGATCTGAAATATTCTATTGATCATGATGACAATATGGAATATTTCAGCCATTTTCTTTTCAATATTTGCATTCCGGATAAGCTGTTCTAACTGGTTCAAAAACACGAAAATACACTGTTTTAGATGAATGTTGAGAAATTCATATTTTCTTTCTTTTCTACAGATGAATCTCCTAGCCGTGACAATTGCATCTGCATGTGTTTTATTTTTTGCCGCGAAAGTAAATGCCGGCGGTTATGGAGGAAGTGATTGGTATGGTGGATATGGCGGAAAAGGAGGAGAGTATGGCGGTTATGGAGGAGGGTATGGCGGTTATGGAAGCGGATATGGCGGTTATGGAGGAGGGTATGGCGGTTATGGAGGATATGGCGGTTATGGTAGCGGATATGGCGGCTATGGAGGTGGATACGGGAAAAGTGGTGGCAAAGCTCTATACATTCCCTATCCACACCCGGTTCCAACACCTGTATATCCAAATATTGTACCAGTGTCGCAATACAATAGAAATAATGATGATTACGGCATATTTGGAATGTGTGAGTACTCGCATTTATCATCCAAGGTTTATACACTCTGTGTGCGTGTGCATGTCTGTGTGTGCGTATGTCTGTGTGTGCGTATACATGTCTGGTGTGCATGTGTATGAACGTGTGTATGCTTGTCTAATTTTGATACAACTTGAAGTAAAAGCGAAGCAAAGTAAAATGTTTCTGTCAATGTATGTAGTATGTAGACACATCTCTCTTATAATAACCTGACAATACATGTGTTTCAGTGATATTCTTTGTGATCCTGATGAGCCTTTTCGGAAACAATAATGATCACGGTTACCATGACGACAGACACCACAAAGATCACTAAGTTAAATGCACAATGCTGGATTTTCACTCACTTCAGTTTTTTCAGGTACGTAAAGAATATTAAAAATATACATATATCAAAGGTTAAGATTTTGCGATTCTATTAAACAATGAAGTCGTTGCCTATCTAAAATTCTTTCCGGGGCATGTTAAGTCTTAACCAAGATAGCTCGCTCATATTATTTTCTTTGAAATCAATATTTTTCAGTACCATTTTTATTTGCAAAGTTTTGATATACAAACTAGACAGTGTTTATGCATCAAAGTGATTATTTCATATTTAATTTCCATTGACGACCTACTACATACAATTAAATTGATCTTATTCAAAACCCTAATGAAATAGAGTGTTTGCATATTTATATAACAATACTCAAACATGAATGTTGTTTTCTTTATTAATATTGTTTAGATAGAATTATCACAACATTGAGTCTTGTAATCCTAACATTGGATACTATTAAAATTATTAAAATAATAATTCAATTTTACCCCTCTCTCAGTCAGTCCAGGTTCGAACCACGCTTCAACCTTAGCTGATTGATTTTTGTGAGTAAGTTTGCTAGTTTACATGCTGAAGGCTAGTGGTCTCTTCCAGGGTACATTGTAACGTTTGGGGTTCTCTCCTCCGTCAATAAAAACCTACCGCCACCATATAACTGGAAAACTGTTGAGTGTAGCGTAAAACACTATTCAAAATTCAGAATTTTTCATCACGTATTGTTGACACTTTGTATATATAATTTTTTTTCATTTCCAGGTCGTTGGTACATAATGTGAACAGGTCGCAGTATGAATTTCTACGCTATTTATTTTCATTAAATGTTTGAAGAAAGAAACAATGTTTTGTTTATTTTTCTTTGATGAAAGGTACAATGTCATATCATATGTTAACAAAGAACCGTAATTTTCCCATTACTTTCTATATAAAGTAATCTTTTGAAATACTTGTTTTTTACATCATTTCAAGGCTTAGTTTTAACAATTCTATTTAAAATATATACAAATGGACCTAATAACATTTTTATTTGAACCTTATGTTGATTAGAAAGTTACATACATGTATTCTTGCTCTTATATATATACCCTAACCACGCATAATTTCCAGTTTCCTCGGGAAGTAAAAAATGATATATCGAATATCAATCATACTTTTACCGGAAATGTTTATTTACATATATTATAACAGCCAGTGTTAAATGTAACATTTGCGACGGGTGTGTCATGCTAACAGGGGTAGCGGACTCCTTCAGTATACTAGATACACACACATATATATATATATATATATATATATATATATATATATATATATATATATATATATATATATATATATATCACTGTGTGTTTGTGCGCATATATATATATATATATATATATATATATATATATATATATATATATATATATATATATATATATATATATATATATATATATATATATATATATATAAATGTATATGAGCGAGCAGAAACTAATAAGGCTCAAAATGTTCCAATATTGTTTTCCGTATTAAAGCAGGAATCTACAAAAGATACAAAGATATAATCAATACAAATACATTCCATAAATATAAAGTTAGATTTATTATCAAATCTTTAAGTATAGTAACCCATATAAGAATTCAGTGTTACCTTTAAAGAAAAATAATCATGATACAAAACAGTATGAGATAATAACAATAACAGTGTGACTTTTCAATGTAAAAATACAATAAGGTAAAAACTTTACAATGGAACTATTCACGAAAATAATTACAATAAATGGAAAAGTAAAACATAACTAAATATGAAAATTACATACCAAGAGATGCTGATGATGTTAACTGGATTGTTATGTGTCATACATGTAGATAAATTATATAACATAATGTAGGAAAACGTAAGTATAATGTGTATGTTTATATGCTGTTTAATTTCAGCGGCAAAGCATATCAGTGGATTATAAATCAATTAAAATAACTCCTTTCAAACAACCAATCGTCTTTTACACAAACTACTAACAGACTCAATGCGCACAAACACACAGTGATATAATTTTAAAACACGAGAGATCACAGAACGCATAATGACATCGATTCTTATTAAAAAAACGAATAATTACACATAAAAAATGACACACACACGTATATATATATATATATATATATATATATATATATATATATATATATATATATATATATATATATATATATATATTTGTGTTTGTCATTTTCTATGTGTATTTATTGTCTGAGAGAGAGAGAGAGAGATAGAGAGAGAGAGAGAATTCCAATTATCATCCTAGTTACAATGAAAATTTTAATCAATGTCTTATTTCCAACACATCATCATAAAATAGTCATAGACTAATACACAATAAACTCACTCAAGAAATGACATGAACCTCTGCGCCACCTCCTTTTATTCACACATTTCATGTAACAAATGCATATATATCTATTCATGCATTATTTTTTCTACTTTTACTCCTTGTACTTGATGTGCAATGACAAATAAGAGCTATACACAGGCATAACAAAAATTACATTCCTATATATTTTGAGAAAATAAGGTCAGGTCCAGTGAGATATTGATATACAAATAGTAAGGTTGAGTTAATCAATTGCAATTGAAAAAGTGCCAAATCTGAGTTTCTCAAGCAATTTTCAAACAATATGTAGGAATTTAAGAATTTTTATGCCTGTGTATATCTCTTTTTGTTATTTTATAAAACATCTCAGATACCAAAGTATAAATCTTTAGGATGCCCAGGACACCGATACACACCCGGCAAAAATGGACAAACACGGACCAATAGGTGGGATCAGGTGCCATGGAGGAGTAATATAAACTCCATATGCGGGTGACTGGGATATTACTAATTAAATGTGGACAATTTATGACGGGAAAGCCGAAATCGTCGCGTTTGTCGTATAGCTAAATTGCCGATTTTCCGTATATTAATCTTAGTAGAAAAAACGGGGAAATAATTGCTAATGCCCGTTTAAATTCCTATATATTTTGTGAAAATTTCTTGATAAACCAAATTTGATATTTTCTCAAAATATATTGGAATATAATAATTGTTATGCCTATATATAGATCTCATTTGATATTGTCTATCAGGAAGAACTAGGAAAAGAAAAAATCGAAATATTTATTTTTAGTAAACACAGCTTACGGCAATAATATTTCCACTCCTTCCTTCGTTTAAATTATTTTAACTGAATTACATGAATAAATTTATTTCATATATCGTATGTAAATATTTTGAATAGTTTTTATTTTTAGAAATGTATTTCATAGTCGTTTTTTTGTCAAGGTATGTCTTTCAGGATATTTCCACCTTAAATGCAACCATCTGTGACTTCATTTTTCTGACCATACATTTGTTTCCGTGGTTTATAACACATTTCCGAGTCTTAGGGACAAAAAAGCTAACTTATTAAGATACATAAATGTCAAGTAAGTGACAAAGTTGCGCAAACAAGTGCTGTAACATTGAATCAACAAGTGGGTAGCATTCAATTTCATCCATAGTTCCGTGGTTAACGATATCAGTGTATAGGTAGATAACAGACGGCGATAAAACATTATCCTAGTATAAATTTGTTACAGTGTTGTTTTCCGAATATATATAATGCAGAATCAGGCTATATATTTAGTTGTTTTTCAAGAAACTAAACCATTGACCCCAAGGCATATTGCCCGATTTTTTATGCAGAAATTTTGTACGTTTTAAATACACGTTTTTTGTGTATTTAGATCGTGTAATTGGTGTTTTAGTTTTTATAAAGTTAGAATGTAGTTAATATAAAGTTGTTGCAATCTCTTAAACATTCATAAAACAAAGCTAATGACTCTAAACTGTTGATTTCCACCATACTGACCACATTGTGATGTTCGTGCACTTGAAATGTATTTGTTTTACTCAGGCCAGTAAAGTGTTGCGTTTACATCAATGAAAGTAAATGTATATACTAATGGGAGAGCTATAAAATAAACATCAAAATGTGTTAACTGATATGGATTTTTTTTTTGGAAAAATGGGAAAAAGGAAACTTACGCTCTTTGGCAAAACTTGTATTTGGAAATACTATGATTGGGATATTAAAAGCGGGGAATAGGTTAGTAGAGATTGAAATGAAATTGAAATCTTGGAAAGTGGCTGGGATACCAAATAATTTGAACATGATTAGATGTACAATATGAAAAATCTGGTAGAAATGGACAAACACGGATCTCTGGAAATGAAGAGGTGGGATCAGTACAATATCATAAACAGACACTTATAATATATATATCCAGAATTTTTATCAAAAAAGTACAAATATATACAAGAACTTCATATATTAGTGTCCCTTCCGTATTTCTATGAAGATATATTTTCAAGCTTCATTTTTTCAAACGAATTTTTTCAAATATTTGTTAAGACATCTTATCTACTACTGACATTTTTTTGCAAACAATCTGGATTAAAATTTTATTTAGATATAAAAGGAAATCTCTGTATTTCCCTAAGTGGTCGAAAATATTTTTTTTTTATGTAAAGTTTATTCAATTTTGATGTAATTGTGAAATCGATTAATGAAATTCTTGACTCAACCGATTTCAACATAACGAGATTCCAATATATATATATATATATATATATATATATATATATATATATATATATATATATATATATATATATATATATATTCTTTAATGCACAAAAATATCTGCGTGAGCCAGTAGGTAGATTATTGCACATTATGATATATAAGTAATATATTCTTGTGAAAAGCAAAGTCAAAGGGAATGGAAAGTCTTCAATGTGTTGAAATCAAACTCCATCCATTTTTTCCAGATTTGTACCTATATCCTGGACATCCTAGTGATTTATGCATTGGTATATAAATATAAAAATTTCAGATACCAAAGTATAAATCAATAGAATGTCCAGGACATAGATACAAATCCGGTAAAAATGGACAAACACGGTCCTTTGAAAACCAAGAGGTGGGATCAGGTGCCATGGAGGAGTAAGCATCCCCTGTCGACCGGTCACACCCGCCGTGAGTCCACAGTCAAGTCCAATGAAACAAGTGAGGAGTGTATCCTCGTCACAATTGGTACAGACGTCTCAACAACCGCCAACGAAAAGGCAACTCAACATTTCACTTAGTAAAAAACAGAGTAATCGCAAACAAGACTATTATACCGACAGTAAAATTTGCGGAACGTTGACATTTAACGCGCGGTTTTCGATATCCCTGTGTCAATAATTTGTCAGTGAGTAGTTTACCTCTGTATATGAAATCTTCATATGTTGTGCACGCCCTGGCATATCGGATCATTTGTGAAATATAAACTCCATATGCAAGTGACTGAGGGATATTACAACTTAAATGTGGAAAATTTACGCCGAAATCGTCGCGTTTATCGTATAGCTTAGTTGCTAATTTCCCGTCTGTGTTTATATTAAGTAAAATGTCTAAGTATGAAGCGTGTGTGCCTGATTCTGTTGTATCTGTAATTTCTAGTTCGCTGGGATATATCGCATTGACATATGTATGAAAATTGTCATTATTAATTGACAAAACGTCGTCGATATATCTAAATGTCAAATTAAAGGACACCGCTAACTTTTTCTTCTTTTGATTCAGCAGTTTCTGAATGAAGTCTGCTTCGTATGAATAAAGGAACAGGTCGGCCAATAAAGGGGCACAATTGGTTCCCATAGGCATGCCGACAGTTTGTTGAAAGACCACGTCTCCGAACATTACAAATATATTGTTTATTAGAAATTCCAGCATGTTTTTTATATCAACTTCAGTATATTTATGTGTAGAATCAGAGTGGTGTTTGACGAAATAAGTATCCTGATAGCCAATCACTAGATATTTAAATTTTCGGGTACCACCTTTAGTGAAAAAGCAGTTGTCTATGATGCTGAAAAGTCTTTCTTTTAATTTTTTATGTGGAATAGTAGTGTAAAGAGTAGAGAAGTCATAAGTTTTGATACAGTGAATTCGAGAAAAATTGTGTGCCTTCATATTTTCTAAAAGCTGTTTAGAATTTTTAAGTATCCACATCTGATTTACACCGCTTCTGGAATAATCAACTGTACAGTATTGTTGAAGTTTCTCCTTAATGGCTGTCAATATCTTGGTAAGGAGTAAAGATAAAGGCTTGGTAGAACATTTGCTGGATCCTGCTATGTATCTTTGCTTATATGGGGTTTTATGAAGTTTAGGTATCCAGTATAAATGTGGTAGCTCGAAATCGGTATCCGTTGTAGGTATATCAAATGAGCGTAATACGGACACGTGATTTTGAAGGATCTCGTCCTTTGAAAGTGAGCTACGTGTGTATGTAGGATTTCCAGAATTCGTATTAAACCCAAGTTCTTCTAATAAACAATTATCTGAGACCTTTTTATATTGATAAAAATCTGGTAAAAATTAGACAAACGCGGACCTCTGGAAATCAAGAGATGGGATCAGGTGCCATGAAAAAGCAAGCATCTCTTGTCGACCGGTCAGACAAACCGTGAGTACACTGTCAAATGCAAATGAAGTACAGAAGATACGAATCGTCGTCACAATTGGTACAGGCAACTCAACATTCCACATAGTGAACAGAATAATCGCAAACAAGATCATCATACCGACCGTAAAATTTGCAGGATGTTTACATCAAATGCAGTTTCTAATTACCCTGTGTCAAAAATTTGTCTGTGAGTAGTTGTCCTCTGTGTATGAAATGTTCATGTGTTGAACACGCCGTGGCATATCGGATTATTTGTGAAATATAAACGCCATATGCAGGTGATTGTGGGACATTACTACTTACAATATCTGGCCATAATAAAGTACGCAAAGTTCACGTCAAAAATGGGCAAACATAATTCGTTCATAAAAATCCGTTCGTGTTTTAATATTTGGTTATAGAACAAATTGAAACTTCAACTGTCGCTAGCAACAATATAAATATTGATTTAACCTAGGTTGTTGACTTTATGGATACAGATACATTATATCATATTCAATTACATCCCGGCATCATTACATTAATAATACTTATACATTCAATGTATATGAACTAAACCTCTAATGCTATCTTTTCTTATTTTTGTTTGTTATCTGATGTACTAAATTGAAGTAAATTCCAATTTATTGTATAGAAAACTTGTGTCGTTTAGAATTCAGACACTTGTGTGAATATGAAACTTTTATTTTTCTATCACTCGTTTGTAATTTTGGCAAAGGATGATGAAACATTCTCCTATTCAACTCACAGCATACCCTGTTCGTTGATATCAAATACACGGTTACAATTATAATATTAGTTCAAGGTGTTTCAGATTGAGTTCAATTTAGATTTGACTGCGAAAACAGTTTAATAATTTAAAAAAAAAACTAACCGTATAGGTGTATATCTCTTATACATGTAATTAAATATAGTTAAAAAAACTTTAGATTGCTGATACCGAAGACAAAATATCTTGGTCTGAAATTAACAACAACTATATACATTTTAAGATAATCATGGGTTAACATCAGGGTAGTAATTGTATGCAATATATTGTAAGCTATGCCCATTATTACATGTATATATAGTTTGCAGCAGGTGTCAACTTACGCTCTATCAAATAGAAATGTACCATATTAAACTGAACATTAATCATTGGTGAAGTTTCTCACAAAACTCCGTCGATTTGGAGATCTCGCTGTTGTGCAATACATTCCCTATATAAGGTACTGGTAAATACAGGATTAGCATCCTTTGAATTAGTCTTGGATCAAGCCTCCACTCCTCAATAAGGTAATGTTAGTTTTGTATTTATATACTGTTTATATATTTAAACAGAATTGTTTTCATGGGTCTATAAATCTGTGCATTTGTGAATATCAATGTATTTAATTTTATTAACATTATCAAAATTATAGATTCATAGACCAAACAAGTCCCCAAGACGATCGTTTCTGTCAACAAGACTTCATCAGTTGACGCCGAAATAAATGCATATTTCTGAAAGAAAAATGGTATTAAAGTAGAACAGTTCATATTCCAATCTGATAATTTAAATCAAATTGTGTTTCTTTATTTCACTTTCTACATTTGTCCTATAAAATTTGTTACCTATATTGCTAATTTTGTTTTTAGTTTCCATAGTAATCATCTTTGATATGAAAGTACAACATTGCTGGTTGATAACTTCAAGGTTATCATACTGTCTTGTCAGTACTAGGCATACTTGAAAAGTCAGAAGAAACAATTCAATCAGTTCACCAATTTATCCAAATAATTTCATGAAAGTATTTTTGAATTATTCAGTTATATGGTGGCGGTCAGTGATTCAATGATTTAACGGTTACAATGTTCTCGATTAGAGACCACCGGTCTTCTGCAAGTAAGCTGGCAAACTTTTTCACAAAAATCAGCTAGGTCCAGTCAGGGCTCGAACCTGCACTGACCAGAAATGAGAGAATTCATGGTTCAAAGCGCGATGCTCTTACCATGTGGTCACAGAGGCTCATCATGAAAGTTATATCATGTATTTAATATCTGTGTTTTTAAAAGAAAAGAATTGCTATGAATTTTGCAAGCATAAACTTTAGTTATTTAATGCAACCACAATTTATGTTTAATTTTCTTTCTCAAGTTATAACTGCGATTTATTTGCATGTAACAAGAAGAGCAAACATGATTTTAGTCTAATATAAACAGTTGAAATTGAGTTTCAAAATAACTTTCTTTTTCAAAGATGAATGTGCTCGCTGTATCAGTTGCCCCTGCTCTTGTTTTGCTTTTTGTCACAATGGTGAGAGGCGACGGTTATGGAGGGTATGATTCATATGGTGGATATGGGGGCTTTTATGGCGGCTATGGAGGAGGATACGGCTTGTATGTCGGAGGTCATGGAGGTGGTTACGGAAAAAGTGGAAAGGCTGTATACATACCGTACCCACATCGGGTCCCTGTATATCCAAGATATATCCCAGTGACGTACAACAATAGAAATAACGATATCGGCATATTTGGAATGCGTAAGAGCTAGCCATTATATTGTTCTCATCAAAATTTTAAAATCTAACTCTAGACATGTATATTTATTGATTATTGTTGATATTTATATGCAAGCTATATTTTATATTGAAACTGTATTTCATACGATGTGTTCTAGAAAACATATGCCCCCAGAATAAATGCATTGATGAATATTTTTAAATCCCACAACCTAAAATTTGCTGAATATTTGCTATAATCGACAAACTGAATTTGGCTAAAATTTGAGAAAAATGAATTTAGGAATATTTGTTCCAAACATACAAATGAACAAACAGATAAATATACACACTAAAACGAAATTGCACAACGGTAATTAATTTCGGGAGAAAAGAAATTCAAAGTGTAACATGCCGAAAACTTGTTTCATATCTCTTAACACTCATCGTCATAACTGCTAATAGATGTATATTTTTTAATTTTCATTATCATCGCTCTTTCTATCACTACCTTAACAAAGCAATCCGTACATAGATACATTTTAAGTCGCGTTATACTTCTCATAATTAACTAAGTGTTGATATATTTCAGTCATATCTCTTGTACTATTGATGAGTCTTTTCGGAGATAACAACCGGTACTATGGTGACAGACACACTAAACATCACTAGGGCCACAGCAGTTTCCTACACGTCAGGTTTGTAGTAATATTTACTTTAGCCCTATTGTTTTGCGACTATATCCACAATAAAGTGTCATGTTTCAGTTTTTAAAAGGTTTTAAAGTTCCATGTACAAATTGAATAGTTAATACATGCATTATAGATATAATACTAAAACAGTGGTTTGCAAAAAAAAAAAATCCAAAACATGGCTCAATCGTCTATACCATTTAACCAAGATTTATTCCTTATAATTATGTTTTTATATAGAAATGAATTAAAAAATTAAGTTTAATTTAAGCAAAATGGTACTTGAAATATATGCTTGTAAATTTCAATTAAGACATGCTTTAATTGTTTATGATATATAACATACAAGCAATTTGTATACCAACTTTTCAAGAGCTTTCATTTCTGTTACAAGGTTTTATTTACATAAACATATACTTTACCTAATTGTAATACTTAGAAAATATATAACCATGCAATTCAAGATATGATTTTATTATATTCTGAAATAAAGTGGAACTTGCTATTAAGACCACCTAACTGACTGACTCAAAGTGGTCTGATTAGTGAGGTGGTCTCTTAAGTGAGCTTCTGTACTGATTCTACATTAATGAAGAGACTGGAAATTCATGGTCTTAATTGTGAAGTGGTCTCCTAAGCGAGGTAGTCTATAGGTGAGGTTTCACTGTATTTGATTATACATGTATGAAGATTTTAGATTAAAATCTCTCTCTTTCCTTTTATTTTCAGATAATTTTCTGCATATTATGAACAGGTCGCCGTATGAATATATTGTTAGTCCAATTATTTCGTTTAATTAAATGTTTTGAAGTCAAAATTTTGGTCTTCTGTATTTCATTTATGATTTATCTAATAATATCGTCGACTGGAATTTACAAATTTTTACATTAAACTGGCATATACAGGTTCTCAGAGTAGAAAAAACAATAGCAATAAACACGATCCCGTCTCGTTATTATGACTGTCTTGCACATGCGTATACAAGCAAAATAACAAACATGATAATATTTTGTTTTCAAAGTTTGTTGTCAACAAAAAAGTTCTTACTGACATTTTGACGTAATATTAGCATAGGAGTTTCTGTGTCCGGCTTTGGTTTCATCTACAATATTCATATACGAATATCCAGTGGCATAAGCGGTATATATTGCAACAAACCAAATTGCAAATAATAAAAATACTCGTTAATGGCGGATAACATACCGTATAAGCAGAAATTTTAGCGAGGATTCTATTTTGGCATTATAAACGAGGTTGTAGAGACCGCTAAATTTAAATATCGCTAACAATTAATTAAAACATTGCTAAAATTATTTCTCGCCAAAATTATACACCATTTTCTACCTAAAATTTCCACTTATACGGTACTACTTCAATATTTTCTCCTTTATATGAAAAAAAAAATTCCAAACTCTCTTATTTTAGATCATTCACGAGTGATGTTAACAAATGATTTCAAAAAGGCTGAGGAACAAAAGATGTTAGTGATTTTCTGAGAAAGGTCTATGAATATTAATTATTTTAATGTATTAATGATAATAAACATAATCATTAAACATGTGACCCTTATCACAAAACAGCTTGAGTAATTACCCTCAATCTGATGTATGGAAAAGAGTCGTCGGTTGCGATAATGTCATGAAATTGGTCCCTGATGGTTTTCATAAAAATGAAATATTTGTTTGCCGGCCATACATGATGACATTTTGATAAAAGAAAGCCCACAAATAGACCGAAACTTTGATTAAGAAGACTAAAAATATATATCCGTAGACAATTTTAACATATCACGCATATTTCCTAGAATAATTGAAATACGCTCATGATTGATACTCTTGCCAGCCATATAAGAGTACAAATGTTTACTCACCCTATTCACAATTCGATTTGATTTCATAAATACATTTTAACAATTTTTCCAACCGTGGATTTTTTTTTCATTAAACGCCGAATATTGGAAACATTTAATACAAATAAAAAAATCAACTTTACTGTAGATAGACATATAAGGATATATATTTAGCAACGTTAAATACATTAGTATTCTGAAGCACGATGGTATCCAGTGACTCTCTGTCGCCAAATAGATCTGGAGCTGACTGACCTTCTCACCAAACTTGATCTGTTCACCACACTTGACCTTTTCACCGAACTCAAGAGGTTTCCATGGAACATTTGCGACGAATGTGGCATTCTAATATGGGACGCCGACTCCTCCGGGAACCTTGTCCCGTCCCATTTGGTATTTGCAATTGTTCTTCGTTTTGAGACCGTTGTTATATATAATTTGTCGTATTCTAACGGACTTGGAGTTTCGGATACCCAATGGTACTTCTTCGTTATAACTTTCTGGTCAGCTTTTTCAATTGTAATCAAGCTCAGATATACAACACCATAAGTTGTTCCTATTTAGGTGTGGAATTAAGATTTGACATGTTCGTTAAGATTTCAAATCAGTACAATGTATAATGCAGCCCGGATAAATAATATCACTTGCGGTGGTATTGTAGCGGAAGGTCCTAAATTCGAGTCGCAGTATCAGATCACTTTAAAAATATAGTGACTGTTCCTTGGCCAAGTACTCGGCATGATAAGTGAAAGTCGTGTGACTTTCAAATGTGATTTGAAACAGAGGTCCAGTGGCTAGATGAGGTGTAGCACATACAATAACATTTCTGCATTGGTGTTGGTGCGTAGGACAGGTCAAAATGTGTAGCACTTCATCTAAATTTGGTCACATCTCCATTTAAGTGAAAAATGCTTGTCGTGATGTAAAACAAAAATAGAACAACGAATAAACAGTGTTACTTATCCTCGCGTTCGATGCTATATTAAAGATATATTGCGTATGATATATCATATCAAAATACCAGAGAATACAAGTACGGAAAACAACAGCCACGACAAAAGCGATTAACTATAAATCATGGGGGAAAGTGGCGATGATGACACCCTCCATAAGATATTTGTATACCACGAAATTAAATTACGTCTCTGACGATCTGTAAAACAGTGTTGTGTAAAGGACATTCAAATTAAAATTAAAATTAAAATAGATAATTGTCTTTATGAATTGAATCCCTATTTTTACATTCAGCAACGTTACACATATGATTTGCATTTCGGCGAAGTACATGTACATTTACAAGCTAACCAATCAAGTTCTATCTCATTCGATTGCTGAACGTCCATCCAATACATGACTTACTACAGTAAAACCTCTTCCCGCTCCATTTTCAATTTATTTATTTATTGTTGTTTAACGCCACTTTCAACAATATTTCAGTTATATCATTGCCTCTCTCGTCTGGACTGGTGGGCCAGGTCATGCACAAGACACCTTTGTGATATTGCTGCCTTGTTTTATAGCAATGATTTCTTAAACAGTCTAAGCGAGGCAGAAGCTAGTGGTTCTCTGTTTAACCTGTTTTAGCATAAAATAGGTCCTATATGAGGTCAAAACCCTTTATGAAGATGCCTTTGGGACATAGAGACGGCAATTAAATGCTTCTAACTTGTTCATCAAATCTTCAGAGACTGTCCATTCCTTCAAATTCCTTACCTTTTGGAATATTTTCTAAAATATCTGTGCTACTGGTCATAGTTTCGTTACAAAAGCAAATGCACTCACATTATTATCACATCTTTGAGAACAATTCAACCTAATAGTGCCCGGCATGTCACTATTCCGAGGTCTGCTTTCTCGTCATAGTCTGGAGATGTTATTCTGTAGTATCTTTCCACTAGGCTACATTTGCATAGCGAACATTTTAATGTAGTTTTTCTGTAAATTCTTGTTTTATCATTTATGCCCTGTGACGTAGCTCCATATATGCTATCACGCCATGGCGTGCACATTGCGGAGTTTAAAAAATAATTGACGCCGGAATATTACCAACAAATACGAATGAGTAAATATGTAAAATTTAAACCCTGCAAATTAGAAAACGATAGCATATAATCTATAACTATTGCGCCAATATGCCCGTATATAGAATCAACCCTGATCGAAATCGGTATAGTTTTATTTGCGTGAATTTTCTTCCTGTACTAAACATAAAAAGCAACCAATTTTAGGCCCACAGAACACACCATTTTACGCCTAGTAAAAAAAACGAATCTCCCCAGTGTAGCTTTTCCGACTCGAGTTCAAATACAACCTGTATTTTAAGACACCAACCATCTATTCTGTTTATCCTTTAACCCTATATTGGTCCGTTATTGACCATTGCTATGTGGATTTGTGCTTTTTTCGTGATAGAAAGATAGGATATTTATTTTAGAGTGGACGATATATATATATGTATATATATATATAATATATATATATATATATATATATATATATATATATATATATATATATATATATCTGTGTGTGTGTGTCCCAAACACAGAAATAACACGACATATAGTTATATATTTATAACCACTAGGTTGCCATTGCTGGTGGACCGTTTGAGTCCCCGAGGGTATACATAAACCTAGTACCTGGTATTTCGGTACCAGCTGATAATCTTATACTAAAGTAATATTTGGCACTGATAGTACCATTTAAAAAATTCTAAATTCTTCTAAAACTAAGATAGTCATCTTTTTACAGTGGTTACTCTTAGACGGATTTTGGCTATACGTTTAGATTTATTGTTTGGCCTTGTCTGATACCACTTTCTTTTTAGAAAATTTATTTAAAATTGGAGCTCAACTGATGAAGTCTAATTGGCAGAAACGATCATCTTGAGCATTATAATTTTGGTATTATGTTTATAATATTTATATCCAACGAACCATGCCTCTAGTGGGGTTCGAACTCTCGACCTACGACATTAACCGCCTGACTCCATCCTCGACGCCTAACCACTCAACCATTCAAAATGAATGATTCGTTAGCGGTGTTTAGAATTAAGAACTTGGTCATAGAGATAGAGGTGAAAGATTATATCTTATGTATATGACAATAGCGGAGACGTAAATACTAATAGTGACGAGTATTCGCTCCTCACTTATTTTATTTGGATTTGACTGTGGAATCACGGTGGGTATGGCCAGTCGATAGGGGATGCTTTATCCTCCATTGCACCTTATACCACCTCTTGATTTCCAGAGGCCCGTGTTTGTCCAGTTTTACCAGGTGTGAGTCTATATATCCTGGACTTCCTGAAGTTTCATTATTTGATACATCTGAATTTTTTTTGTTTATATCTGACGATGAAGAGAAATAGCAGTATCTATATAAAGCACTACAACATTGCACATTTACTTCGGACTTTGGATCACAAGTAATGCTATCTGTGTATAAATCATACATAAAGCACAAATGCAAAAATAACAATGCCCCTATAAACTCACCATGTCCCTGCTGGAGTTCGAACTATAGACCTACGGCACAAACCGCCTGACTCCCATGCTCAACGACCTAATCATTCGGCCCTCTACACAATGAATGTTTCGATAGTGGTATCTAGTGTTACGATCATGAAAACTTTACCATAGAGATAGAAGAAGGTTATATCCTGTGTAAATGACAAAGGATCTGGCGGTGAATGTTGAAAAAAAAAAAAAAATAAAATACAAAAAAAATATATATATGTATGTATATGTATATCCAGAAATATTAAAATGATTCGCACATGTACTTAGATGAATAAGATAATTACAAAGCCGAAATAAACTTAACCGGTATCATTATAATATCAAGGAGTATAACATTATATATTAACACTTGGAACATCTACGGAACCAAATAAATAATGACGTTACATTTTACACAATTAATTACGACGTCATCTGTTAATTGTTCATGAAATAACGCGGGAGAAAAATATATATTAGAGTAGATAAGTAAAAAAGAATCGAAACCAGTTCATTAGAATACGACAAATTAGATATGTAACAATTGCCAATCACAAACGGGATAGGACCAGGTGTCCGAAAGGAGTCAGCGTCCTCTGTCATCCTTCGCAAATGTTACATGGAAACCTCGATTTCAGTGAAAAGATCATGATCTGTGAAATTGTAATCAGTTACATTTATATATGATTGGCGAAAGGGAGTCACCGTTTGCTGTCGTGCTCCATAATACTACAAAATATCTAATATTCTTGGAAGGGGGACTTTATATTGTTTAACAAGATCCCCGTATCAAACAAAAAGTTAAACGTTATAATTAAGTTACAATTAATAAAGTTTTGTATTCCGGATGACGAGTATTACTTTAGTTTCACGTTCAAACGCTATACTTTGTTTTTTGTTGAAATTTATAAAGTGGAAATACTTTGAAATTTGGAGTTTTATTCGCCGCACAATGACTAATGTCTTCGCCGACGGGTATATATTGATATTTAGGTTCCCGTATTTGTTGTTTGTGTACTGTGATTCGATGGCGCAAAGTATCTGTCCAATGTAATTTTTCCCACATCCAGAGCAATTGATGGCGTATATCAGGTTCGAACTGGTGCATGAAATCTTCTATTTCGGGAAAAAATACGGAAACCTAAATATCAATGTATCCCCGCGCAATCCTGATACCTTCTATCTTGTTCAAGTTACTTACTAAATACTTTCATGTAACCAAATCTTTACGGAACATTAGCCGTGTCCTTTCCTTTAAAAAGCTCTTTTTTTCTTACTAAGACTGATGTACAATAGCAAAATTTACAACAACAACAACAAAAAATAAATAAATAAAAAATAATAAAATAAGATAAAATTAAGAATAAGAAAAAATAATTAAAAAAAAAACAAAAATAACGAAATTCACACAGGCATAAAATCTGCAATTTTTTATATTTTGTGAAAATTGCTTAAGAAACCAAATTTAGCCATTTTTCTTTTGCAAGTGATTATCCGACCTTACTTTATATATGTATTAATACGATAGTGGATCTGGCCTTATTTTCACAAAATGTATAAGAATATAAGTATTTTATGCCTGTGTATTGTACATTAATCTAAGCACATGCCGTAAAAATGAAATATATATATATATATTTCAAAACACATTCGATACTCCTTTAGCCACCAGTCTATACGTTTGTTCTTCAATCAAAATTAAAATTCTATTCGATTTCATTTTGTCTACTTGCCCATTTGGTGTGTGATATAAAAACCATTATCGTGTGAAATAATGTATCAAGTTTTTTTTATAATGGCACAAAGGCCAATTCCAAGAATAATATTGCCGGATTTTAGATATAAACTTTTAACGGAAACGTATCTAAAATTAATTTTGTATTTGAATATTTGAAATTAAAAATTAAATGTTGCTTTAATGGTGTTTTACTTTTTTTTTTTTTTTTTTTTTTTTTTTTTTTTTTTTTTTATTTTTTTTTTTTTTTTTTTTTTTTTTTTTTTTTTTTTTTTTTTTTTTTTTTTTTTTTTTTTTTTTTTTTTTTTTTTGTTTTTTTTTTTTTTTTTTTTTACAATTTGTTCAGTTACACCCGCAAGTAAAATGATAAACTTTATCACAAAATCGGCTTAGGATCCAGCGATCGACGAATCCCTGCTGACTAGAGGGGTCATTTGAAATATAACAATTTAAAAGATTTGATATAACATTTTTGCGCCAGTAATTAGTAATTTTTATATATTTAGAACAGTTATCTGACCATAACTCAAAAAGTATATTTATAAAGTTTCGTAAGATTAAAAGTGATATTTAATAGTTTTTACACAAAAGTCATCTGCACGAAATCGCTGATGTTCTATCGTAAATCCGTTGTTATTTAACCAAGAAAAAACTTGACCTGGGTTGAAAGATAGATTTACACATTTAACGTTCTAAACACTCAGGCAGCGGTGTATACACTCATGTATTAGTTCTTATGATACTTTTCAGCACTGAGCACGAGATCTATATTTAGATCGTTATATTCGAATGACCAAGTTACATACATAAGATTGCATCAGCACGTATTAGTTATTAGAACGAAGGCTTGCAGCTGCGACATACTCGTTAGACAGTTGATATGGTCAAATCATGATGTGTTGCTGATATTTCAGCGTTGGACATATTTAAAAAATAAGTCACACACACACACACACGCATCCCAAAAGAATAACAGTGAAAAAGAACACCTAAGACAAACAAAACAGTCAAAACGCACTCAACAACCAAAAAATGTCATAGAAAGTACTTTTAAAAATCTTATATGTAGGCCATAGATTATTACGTACACTGAAATATTATTCGATCTATTATTTACATCACAGTAAAGAATTGTATGACAAGCTGTCTAAAAATTTGAGTTTTATTACAGAAGCATCTAGAAAGTGAGTTGTTTATAATCCTTTTTTATTTTAAAGAGGTCAAAACAGAGACAAAAGCAATTTATGTACACACATACACAGTTTTACAGAATTGATGTATTTTGCAGGATATGATAAACATAATAACAAAGTTATAATGCTTAAGACGATCGTTTCTGTCAATTAGACTTCATCATTTTAGCTCCAATTTTAAACAGATTTTCTAAAGAGAAAGATACAATCTTTGAATGTTTCTTTTTATATGTGTAAATCGGAAATTGTGACATAAATGCATAAATTTCTCTTTGAATTGTCTAACTTTGATTAAAAAAATCAATATCATGAGAAAATACACATTGACACATTAAGTCTTAAACTTTACCAAGTAGATTAAGAAACGACTCGGCATCAAATGTGAGGAACATTTTGGTTTTACATATAATATATCGTTAAAGAGATAAAATGTCACGTCTATCACCATACTGTATGTATCCGTCTTTATGATATAAACCTACGAAAATGTATATATATATATATATATAAATATATATATATATATATGATATATATAACAAACTGAAATAACGTTAAAACCATTTCCGTAGAAACAGTCGTTTCATCGTATAGGAAATATTACTTACACTTACGATATACCGTGATATCATTGTAGGGATGAGCTGGCGGTCTACAGAATTTCACGATTTCCTTTCCGAAACTAATCGATCAACGGTATGCACCCCAATATACACCACGTAGAAATGGAAGGTCAAAGCCTTACGCTATTGTGCAATGTATTCCATATATATATAGCAGTAGTAATTGTACAGAATGAGGTTTACTTTCAACACTCCATAGAAATCAAGGTACAGTTTTTCTCCCTACCTTAATTTACAGCAACACGTATCATATTACTAACTGTAAGAGGAATTATTTATTTTGTGTTTTGTTTGTACAGTTTGTAATCAGTTTTGTAGCTTTGATTTTGTACATTTCTACATTTCTGCGGAGTGTGGTTTTTCATATCAGAGTGGTAAAAATGAGTATTCAGTTATCCAAAGTAATTATATATATATATATATATATAATATATATATATATATATATATATATATATATATATATATATATATATATATATATATAATTTACAAATGTCTATTCACGCTGACACATTCAATTTTTTCATCAGATGAATACCCTAGCTGTATCAATTGCCATAGTCTTCGCTGTTTTCTTTGTTGCTACTGTCAAATCAGATGGCTATGGTGGGTATGGCAACGGCGGCTATGGTGGGTACGGTGGAAATGGCGGCTTCGGGGGCTATGGTGGATATGAAAATTATGGAGGAGGGTATGGCGTTTACGGAGGAGGATATGGAGGTGGATATGGAAAAAGCAAGAAGACTGTGTATGTAGGCTATCCACATCCAGTACCCACCCCTGTATACCCACGATACTTCCCAGTTGCGCAAAACAACATAGATAACGGAAATGGCATATTTGAACTTTGTAAGTATTTGTAGTAAGAAACTATTCTACTGAATGTAAATATCACGAAAACCACGAACATCTAAACCTATGATAAAAATGCTATAACACTAAATATTAATGGCGAAAACATTATTGGAGTATTTCCTTAGAGGGCCATCAGCTGTGTGTTTTTTTTTTTTTAATTATTTCCTTTTTTACCACCTAGATTGATATACAATAAACACAGGCATACATTTATATTTTGGGAAAATTGCTTGAGAAACCCAGGTTTGGCACCTTTTCACTTGCAATTGATTAACTCATCTTTTCTATTCATATATGAATACCACCGTTGACCTGACCTTATCTTCACAAAATATATAGGAATGTAATTTTTGTATGCCTCTGTATAGCCAGTGTATAGTTCTTATATTGTATATCAAGTACATGTAGTAGAAATAGAAAAAAAATGAAATCTATTTTGATAAACACAGTTAATGCTCCTTTAAATCTAGATAACACGAATGATCTTTATTCAGCATTATGAGGAAGGTAGCAGGTGCTTACTGCCTTCAGGCCAACAAAAGCAACAACACGAAAATCAGAATGATTATTTTAAGCGGTATGCCGTGACAATCAGTGGATGGCTTTGCAAGCAAAGAGAGATAATTCTTCTTCGGAAATATTGAATATTTTTTTTCGACGATGATGGTGACGACGACGATGATGATTTATTCATTTGTTTATTTTATGTTTATTTCAGTCTTCTTCCTTATAATACTGATGACCATTTTTGGAAATAATAATGATTATGGACACTACGATCACACACACAAAAAGAAACATGGCTGGTTGTTTGGTTAAACATTGCCATTCCTCTACCTGTCGAATAGTACTTCTGAAAGGTATGCATTCATTTCTTTCTTTTTGTTCGGATAATTTCTTATTCCTTGTATCAAAATTATGTACATCAATATAGTTTCTAGGTACTGGGATCTTATAATAGGTGCTTTTCGTAGATTGTAGTGGGAGAGTTCAAAATTATGTTTTGAAGACACATGTGTTTAGGTAGTTATCCGAAGAGATGCGCAGTACAACATGAACAGCATTTTCTCAAGTCAAGGTTTTCTTATCCACGTCATTCCTTAAACACCTTGACGGATCACATTTCGTATTTGCCAGTCACTGGTGGCGACATCTACCGCCGATCTAAATGTTCACTTAGGTTGACCCGACACTGACCCCTGACCTTAGGCAATTAAAAGACTCGTGACATAGCTTGCACGTCGCTATTATTATTTGTTTACGTACTTCCCCCTCTATCATGTGGTCGATGCTTGATCGATTGTTAGTCTGATTGATTCAGAAAACGGTTCCTGAAGCCAATGGAAATCGACACCACAAAGTCACAATATACAGGCCAAATATTTCAAGGTGTATGAGCAATGGGGTGAATCAGAAAACCTTAACTTGGACCGAAACAATTCAGGTTCAATAGTCTTTCAAATGAGACTTGAGGCAAAAATCACGTGTCACGATAGGGTGGTACGTAAACTATCTTGACAGAGATCCCATGAAGGACCCAGGATTCTTAATTTGGGATGTCTTTTTGAATAGTGTTTTACGCAATACTCATATTTCATTTATATAGGTGGTCAGTTTAAGAACCAACATTCTAACTTTTTTAAGGATCTAGCGGTATCTACAGACGGGCCGGGTACCTCATGGTTTAAAATGCGATGCTCTAACCTCTTGGTCACTGGGTGTTTAATTGGAGATCTAGTTAATAAAACACTGCTATTACTTTTTTCTAGGTTGGTTCAAATATATTTGATATCTAAACGATACACAATAGTTTCTAAATTTCTGTGACAAATGTGGCGATTTTTTTTTATCACGGATATATGTTAGAAATTAAAATTGTAATAAGGAGTATTAGTAAGTGTATATTCAATTCAAATGGATGTTTTTAGCTGCTTTAAATGCTTTGGACGCTGACTTCAATGATTGTTAATCATTGAAACTTCTTTATTTTTACTTTGATATCAAAACTTAGTTGTTATGTTTACAGGTTTACAAAATTAATTTGAATTAAACTGTAAATAAAAAGATTAGGAAGTAAGTTTTGTTATTCACGAAATGTTAAAGGAGTATGTAGACAAGCTACGAATAAGTATATTAATCTTACTTTTTTCAGTTGGGAGATTGGACCTCAATATATCCTAGAATACCTAGACGTAGACCTCACCCGGGAACAACAACGATATGGATTCAGTATTCTGGATATCTATAACTCTTCACTGATATTTGAAACAAAATAACTCATATAAATTGGTTTTTACTCTATTAAAATAAAGTTGAACTGCTACCGTTGTGTTTATTTCAACAACAATATTACTTATTCACTATTCATATTTTATTTTCTAATAAAAATTAGTTTTCATTCATCAAACTGATACCATATTTTATGATAATAGATCGATATTACCTTCCAAAACAAAATCATAATCTTCGCCTAAAAATTTTCAATTGCCGATATTTCATTTGAATTGAGGAAACCATAATTATGAAATTATCATTTATTTTTTTTATTATTTTATCATTGTCACTGATATTTGTTAAAGTGAACACACCACCTTATGTTCTTATCAACTAAATGTTACGATTTATCGATTTTACATAATAAAGTATTGGAAATGAACATGAACTTTTTTATTTCTACACATTGATATGTAAGCGGTCGGCAAAGGATGCTTAATCTTCAGACTACAGCGTTTGTGCAATATTCATTTATAATGTCATATAGACCCAGTTGCACAACAGGTTGTTAAATTTACCGTGACGCTATAATGTTTAACATGTTTGTATTTATGCTTATATATATATATATATATATATATATATATTTATATATATATATATATATATATATATATATATATATCGTATAAACGCCGATTTAATTTTGGCATTATTAGCGAGGTTGTTGAGATAGCTATAATTGTATATCAGTAACAATTCATTCCTTATCGAAGGAAAGAAAAAAAAATGTATATCATAAAACAGCTAAAAGTACATCTCGCTAGAATTATATACAATATTTTAGGTTAAAACGCTGAATTTGCGACTCGCTAAAATTTCCACTTATACGATATATATATATATATATATATATATATATATATATATATATATATATATATATATATATATATATATATATATATATATAATATCAGATACCAAAGTATAAACCATTAGGATGTCCAGGGTATAGGTACAAATCGGGTAAAAAATGGACAAACACGGACCTTTTGAAGTCAAGAGCAGGGATCAGGTGCCATAGAGGAGTAAGCATCCCTTGTCGACCGGTCACATCCGCCTTGAGTCCACAGTCAAATTAAAATGAAATACACGAGGAACGAATCCTCGTCATAATTGGTACAGAGGTTTCAACAACCGCCATCGAACAAGTAACTCATTTCACTCAGTGAAACAGAGTAATCGCAAACAAGACTATTATACCGACGGTAAAATTTGCGGAACGTTGACATCAAACCCGATTTTCGACATCCCTGTGTCAATAATTTGTCATTGAGTAGTCTACCTCTGCATATGAAATGTTCATATGTTGAACACGCCCTGGCATATCGGATCATTCATATATATATATATATATATATATATATATATATATATATATTATATATATATATATATATATATATATATATATATATAACAAATGCAAACGCATTAATCATGTTTCGAAAACAATATATGAATAGGATGAACATAATATGAAAATACGGAGTTGAATGTTGTACAAATACAAGCCTCTTGAGATTCAAGAATTCAGACCACACAAATTATGGTCAAATTAAACTATAAACAATTGAGGAATAATGCATAATCTAGTTATATTTGTGTTAATTTTATTACAATTGTACAGTAAGGTACTAAAACAAATATATGCAAGGAATGCAAAACATGACCCTAGAGACAATTGGAATAATTCAAAGTGACATGTCGTTTAAATTAAAGTTATACAGCCCTGGTGATTCACGTTCGCGTGCAGTCTGATGATATGGATAGAAAAATATGTGTAATTTTGTCTATATTCTTACCAGATACACGAAGAATGACAAACAGGTCTGCTGTGCAGGAATTGCTATCGCGTGTATCCGTGCAAGAGCAAATCGGGGACATGTTTGCTTGTTTGAATAGAGGATATTAGCATTACGTCATATTTGGAACTCTTTTTTCTATGTATATAATCTAAAAATATAATATAGAATGATGATACATTCCACTTGGTCATTAATTCATACATCTTTGGTGTAGCTCCTATTACTTCATGCGTCAAAATGTCAATATCAATTCAACACAACAATACTCCCTATTAAAATGATAATGAGAGAGAGAGAGAGAGAGAGAGAGAGAGATTCATAAATACTAAATACCATAGTCCACATAAACACTAATACCGCAGTCGTAGCCTGCACCATAAATTAAGCCGTATCATTAGATTATATTTACATATCACTAGCGGGCGCCATTCTATTTATCTGTCACCCAAACGGCATCCATATTGACAATAAATGCAGTCTGACAAGCGTTCATTCATTAAATATAAGTCGACTTATGGATGTATATTAGATACCGTACTCACCATGATCAAAATAAAATTCCCTCCACATCATATTAGGTAAATGACAATTTAAAACCTTGACTGTAAGACTCTGTGTCTGTAGACTTACGGCAGCTGACAGGTCAATAGATGATGCTTATTTCTTCCATGGCACTCAATCCCACCTCTATATTTCCGGAAGTTCGTGTATGTCTAATGTTTGCAAGTTTTGTATATTGTAATTCTTTAATCTCTTGAAGATTAATACTTAGGTATCTGTGATTTGATATTCAATTTCATTTTTCATCACTTATAAGATTGTAAGACAAATATTTGGCACTGATAACACCATTTAAATTCCAAAGTTTTCTAAAGCTAAGATAGTCAACTTTTTACGGTGGTTACTCTTAGACTGGTTTCGGCTATACTTTTCGATTTATTATTTGGCCTTGTATGATACCACTTTGTCTTTAGAAAATTCATATACATTTTAAATTTGAGCTCAACTGATGAAATCTAATTGACAGAAACGATCGTCTTGAGGTTACAACTTTGGTATTATGTTTGTAATATTTAGCATCAGACATCTTTTATTTGGAATACCGACAACTGGATAACATATTCTCCCGAGCACGATGGTCGAACATATAACCTCGCCCAATACAAAACATTTACACGTTCTTTCAATGTGGTACGGATATACCTTGCTGTTTTAAAACGCCGTTCATTCTGCAAAAATAAGTTTAATGTATACGTTTAATGCTAGTACATGTAAATAAAACGATGTTTTGTTACAAAATATTACATTAAGGGTGGGCTGTGCTGCTACGTGACTGAATTCATCGTTTGAAGCAGGCTGTCGATTTAAGCTACCTTAAAATTTCCGACTATGTCGACGAACATGTGGATTTTAAACCAGATTTGCCATGAAGCTGTGTATTGTGCAAACTTAATACTATGTAACTAATATACACATTGTCGTCTTTCACTTGATAAAGGCCAAGGGGCCGCATATTTGTAAATATTGGGTGTTGTAATGGTTTTGTTGGTATGATTATACTTCCCTTTGGAGGATATTGAATTATATATATATATATATATATATATATATATATATATATTATATATATATATATATATATAAATGAATCCCATCTATAATGTAATGATAATTTTCAATCCAATGTTTGATAATTAAACTGATCACATTTGCTAATTTGCTAACTAATGCTAATGAATGGTTATACCGTGGTAAAAACATTTGAACACGTACTGTAGATATGACGTATCAAAAGAGATTTTCGTGTGAGCTATTTATAACGCCGTATCGAAGCTAAACAAAATGGCTCCGCACATTCTGTTCTGTCTCGACTGAAAAGCAGGCGATATTATGTTTTGATGGAGTGAGTTTAAGTGGTCTAAAGGCAGTGGAAATGTTTAATGTATCCACTGTCAAGGTCAACAATTCAAAGGTTTTTTACAAAGATTCAGTGACACTGGAGACACAGTACATAAAATGTAAATCAAATTAAGCTAACTTGGTAGCGCGGTTGCTGTCCTAGTCTATCGATAAGTTTGGCATGATCTTTGAGGCATCAAGTGATGTATTTCAATCAAAACCACAGGGGCGTGGAAATCTTTTTAGAGAGTAATATTTCCCTCAAGGGTCCATTTTTCATTGAACATATTACACTCTAAAAAGGTGTCTTTCAAAACTTGGTTTGCTTACATTTCACAAGCCGTAGTTTAGCCTACATGTACAGAACATCGGGAAAATCTAGGGCCTAACGAAACTTAACTGGAAAATGTAATAAATAGAATATTTGACAATTGTTTTGAATAACATGTTTATTACATGAGTAAGGCAGGATAATACATAATTAACACGAGTGCGTAGCACGAGTGTTAATTATGTATTATCCTGCCTTACTCATGTAATAAACATGTTATTCAAAAACATTTGTCAAATATCCTCTATACATTGATGAATGCGTGTAGGGTACCGGGGTTGCTTACTTCTCCATGACACCTGATCCCACCTGTTGGTTTCCAGAGGTCCGTGTTTGTTCATTTTTACCGGATTTGTATCTATGTCCTGGACATTCTATTGATTTATACTTTGGTATCTGAAATTTTTATATTAGATTTGGCTTAATTCATTGAAATATTATCGGGAAGCATATAACCGAATGACTTGCGCCCGCTGAAAATTTCATTTTTGATAAAGCTACCAATGCGGTATTTTAGATAAGACAAAAAGGTCCTTCCTTATGTAGTGTCCGAAAGCTGGATCGGAAAAACATTCGGTTAACTGGGTAATGGAAAAATCGACCGATTTGACAACCCTAATATATATATATATATATATATATATATATATATATATATATATATATATATATATATATTATATATATATATATATATATATATATATATATATATATATATTATATATATATATAATATTAATAAAAAATTGTTATCAATTAAAATATGATTATATAGAATGATGTATACCTCGGTTTCAGATTTACCTATCTGCAAACATTAATACATGATATTGTAGTATTAGTATTGTCTTTTTTGGTGTAGCTCCTATAATTTGATGCAGCAAATATTTCATATCAAGAAAACGTAATGGGTATATACTTCCTGTTTAAATGATACACAGACAGAGAGAGAGAGAGAGAGAGAGAGAGAGAGAGAGAGAGAGAGAGAGAGAGAGAGAGAGAGAGGGAGAGAGAGAGGGAGAGAGAGAGAGAGAGTCATAGAAACTATATATTGTAGCCCATATAAACATTCAATAGTAAGCGTAATAGATCAATATGTGTGTGTGGGTGTGTGTGTGTGTGTGTGTGTGTGTGTGTGTGTGTGTGTGTGTGTGTATTCACTTGCAATTCAATGAGCCAATATTCTCGTTGTTTCGAACTTTTGAATAAGTCCAGTATAATTCTGTTTTCAACACTATTTCTAACCAATGCAATTTATAATTCAAACTTCTAAGAAATGAATTTCTTAATGATTCGAATAAATGTTTGGAAATCTCTTATAGAATCATTGAAGATTCCCACAAATGATTCGGAGTCAAAATTTATAAGTCTAAGAAAGCATATACTATTCATAAAACCAAAAGAAGACACTTCTGTGAAGACAAAATACTAGACAAAATTAAAGTCAAATGCAAGTTTCAACACATGAAATCAAAACACTAGTGAACGCTCTTATATCTAGTTTTGATTAATAAAACTAAAGTTACTTATGCAAACACTTATACACGCGGATTTATTATATATCTATATCTATATCTATCTACCTATCTATCTATCTATATATATATATATATATATATAGATATATATCTATCTATTATTATATATATATATATATATATATATATATATATATATATATATATATATATATAGATAGATAGATAGATAGATAGATAGATTGATATATAGAGAGAGACGATGTTTTCCATTTATTGTGACACATAGGTAAGATTATAACGTCCGTCAAGGGAAATATCTTAATCTGAACTTGTTCGATCTGTGTCGTCATTCATAATTCCCCAAGGCCAATTACAAACAAGTTTTAATACTTGCCGAAAAAATAATAACAATTTCTATATTTAGCCACTTTTATGGAAACTCTACCCGTCTTGATGACCTTCTGTCTGCTCGAAATTGTTACTTACAGGGGTGGACGGAATTATGACGATCCCGTAAAATCAACACCCATCTACTGTGAAGTAATTTCCTATCCGTGATATAATCATTAGAAGATCCGAGTTTTACGCTGTTGTGCAATGTATTTCTTATATATATATATATACTGATATCAGCTGAGCAATTTGAGGTTCAGTTTTTATTCTCCATAGGAAAAAGAAGGTAAGCTATTTCCAGTCATAAATACAGATTGTGAATTCGGATTTCCAATTTATGTAAAGTTCTGTGGTTCTTTTTCATACGATGATGAAAATGAGTATGATATTGTAATTGTTATATTTGACAATTTTTTTTATTTTTACAAATTTCCTGAATATTTGTATTGTTTACCGGGAAATATTATCTATAAATTCTCTCTGTCGATCTCTCGGACGGATATATATATATATATATATATATATATATATATATATTATATATATATATATATATATATTATATATATATATATATATATATATATATATATATATATATATATAAAGAGAGAGAATGTGAAATGTATGATAGAGATAAATTTATCTTAACATTCTGTAGGCTTTTGAAGATAATTTTCAATAACATGTTTTACACATTTCTGAACTTATACTATAATTCTGAATATAATATTAAACAATGCTTATACATCCAATATACTTGTTAGATGAATACCATAGCCTTGTCAATTACCCTAGTCTTGACCGTTCTGTTTGTCGCAACGGTAAAGTCTGACGGCTATGGCGGGTATGGCTATGGTGGCTATGGTGGATACGGTGACTACGGAGGCTATGGTGGAGGATATGGTGGATATGGCAGTTATGGAGGAGGAGGATATGGCGTTTACGGTGGAGGAGGATATGGAAGTGGATACGGAAAGAGTAAGAAGACTTTATATATACGCTATCCACATCCAGTGCCTACCCCTGTATACCCACGAGTCTTCCCTGTTGCATATAACAACATAGATGACGGAAATGGCATATTTGAACTTTGTAAGTACATACAGTAGTTATTATTAAACCTCAATAATAAAACACAGTTAGGGAGTGGTTGAGAGCCGTCACGTGTCAGAGAAATATGACTTGCCTTGGGTAAACAAATCCTCATGTCTCCCTACATCAGGGCAATACATGTATATAAACATAATATAAACATAAACATAATATGTTTTAAATATACAGTCGCCTTCTTATCTTGAACTTTGTTACATTGAAATCCCGCTTATTTAAATTATTTCTATTTCCGGACCAAATTAATTTACACCCTAATTATACCTGTTATATTGAAAATATAGAAAAAAAGTCATTTTCTTTCAATGATTTAATTATATTCAGGTTCGACTGTAATTCTAGCATAAATGACCGCGAGTTGCGGGGAGGTTTTAAAAACGTGACGAAATATAAAGAAATCCTAGGGCTAATCTGCTCCAATGTAAAGTGATTTCGATTTATAATTTCTAAATTAAAACAATTTTAAGCACTTTGTGTAAGCGTACAAGAACCCTTTTCCTTTAGATATATACAAGAAAATCAGAACGACACATGGTGGTCATTCATCTAAATAATAATCACTAAGTAATAAACAATATTTGATTAAACGGGATGTTGATTGATCAACCACAATGTTTTCCTCTAAATACACGTAAAATATAGTTAAACCTACATTAAATATTATAAACATAATACCAAAGTTATAATGCTCAAGGCGATCGTTTCTGTCAATTAGACTTCATCAGTTGAGCTCTAATTCAAAATGTATGTGTATTTTCTAAAGCGAAAGTGATATCATACAAGGACAAATAATAAATCTAAACATTAAAGGTATGAATGGCAATAGCCTATAAAGAGCATTCAAACAAACACTAAATTTAGTTTTATCTTGCATTCTAAATATCAATAATAACAATGATAAAAATAAACTAATATAGATAATGATAACGATGTAAAAGATGAATAATATTGAGAATTACAATTACTAACACGAAGAGGAAAATTAGTATGTCGATGATGACGATGGCGACAACGATTACGATGATGTATTTATTTGTTTCAGTCTTTCTTCTGATAATCTTGATGGCGGTTTTTGGAAATAATTATGACAATGGATACTATGATCACACCCACAAAAAGAAACACGGCTGGTTGTTTGGTTAAACATTGCTGTTCGTCTCTATATCTCCTCTTAAACATTTACAGGTATGTATACACTGCTTACCGATTCTTGAATGATTTCCTACTATCTTGTCATAGCAACAAATAATTCATTTTTTGTTCTGAAATTTAAATTTTAACACAACATCAGGAAAAAAATCAATATCATCGAGTTATTACAGAAATGAGATAAATATTTAATAATAAGTTTATCAAGCAATAAATGTTACCGTTTTGGGGGAAAGCAGAAGTTTTAATAATCAATAGTGTATAATAATATTTGCTTTGTTTGATTGCATAAGATCGAGTAAAAAAGAATTCTTTTCTAAATCAATGAAAATCAGCTCCCCTTTTCCATGTAATTCATCGACTCGATTTCCATTTATTTCAGGAAACTTACAAACGGTTAACCAGGAAACAACAACGGCGGTACTCGTTTTATAACAAGTAATCAAGTCATTACGGGATCTAAATATTGGTTTTAATTCAACTCTTTTATTTTTAAAAGATTTACATGAAATGATTAATTTCTCTCGAATACATGTAAACTTATTGTAAAAGACCGCAAATCAACAAGAATTTAGTCAATACTTTAGCCGAATTCTGACTATATAATCAATTTCTGGCTGTGGCTGAGTAGGAAACAATTTTTTTTTATTTACATAAAAAAAATTGTAAGCATTTTTGTTTTTTTTGGATAAACAATTTAAAAATGTCAAATTTATTTGGATATTCTGAAGTCTCCTACAAATGAGCAATACATTTTATCATTTTGTACAATTGTATGCCATCAATATACAAAAAAGTCCAATTGCAGCATCATAAATTTCGTGTGTTTTAATCCCGAAATCTTAAAGAAAAAACTTAGTTGAGTTTGAGTACTGAGTAAATGCAATCTCTTGCACAGAGTTGCCGGTCCTTGAACTCGTCAACAGTCTCTGTCAACGTCTAAAAAGAAGTCCTAAAACATGTGGTCATGTAACCCACAAAAAAGTATAAATAAACCAAAGTACATGGAGTAAGGAAACTTTTCGCATTTTTAAAATAATGTCATCTCAGATAGTATTTTTGCTATGTCAGCACTAAAAATATATGCAAAAAAGAACAATACTTTACTGATAAATTATAGTAAATTTTTATACATGTATTTTGCCAGAAACTGGCAAAAGTCGAGACGTCGACAGAGATTTTTGAGGGGTACAAAGACCGATAACTCTGAGCAAGAGATTGGAGTAAATGGTAACTTCGGGCCCTGGTTACGTTAAAAGCTAGGAAATGTAAAAATAAAGTCATGTTCTACACACCCATGGAGTTCAACTCATCAATCCCTGAAATAGAATAGACTCTTCTGTAAATCAATGACTTAGACCAGTCCAAATGTGTCTATAGGGTGTATAAATAAGTGTATTATATTATATTATATATACATTCTTTTCGAGTACACTTATGTTTTAATATTTGATTTTAATATAATGCGACTTAAAATAAGATGAACATACAGAAAATCAGGAATTCTTTAACCGTCGTATATGGTTTTGTTTCCTTTTAGTCTTAAGCAGTTAATGTGGGAATCAAATTTATAGCATACTGCAATATGTGGTGTTTTGACACTAAATAGAAACATGACGGTATAGGGGAATTTTATGAAAAGTTGTGGGAAAAGTGCTTTTAACATATTATGGAAACAAAATAAGATTATGTTTCTCTCGAAAATTTCTGGTACAGTCATACAATGACAATTGGAACGTGTTTACAAAATGGACGAGTCTAAATTTAATCATAACAGGGGTAACAGACTAAATTTTACGACAGAATATTAAGAACTATAGCTCTTTAGCCAATATACAGTAAATATACAGTATTTTGTTTTGGTTTTCGTTTGACAGAAAATGAACGCAAAACTTTTTCATGATTTTTAATGTATATTTTGTCAATCGTGAGATTTATTTGTCACATTCTTGTTTACCTGTTTATTCCTTTAGAAAAATAAAATGTTGATACAAGAACATTACCTTAGAATTTTATTTAATCACATTCCATTAAATATTGGTGGTTGAAATCAATTTGAATTTACTTTTATCTTTCCGTTTGTGTCGTTGTCATCTTGTAATAGACCTTTCTATTCGACTCGTTCCGTTCTGGGTTTTTGAGAATATAATGCATTTCGGAGATAAATGTGGAATTATCTTTTCCGTTTAAACAGTTTATCCTAAGTATGAAATGGAAAATACCATGCAGTGATAACTGTAAGATTTGAATTTGAAAAGCAAACTGCAGGAAAGAAATGTCTCTTGTCATCTCTACAAGACAGAATATTTATATGAACTTTATATCTCGCAGGTGAACTTCAATAAGACATCATTTAAATTCGTCAATGCAAATATTACGAAACCCACAGTGACCTTGTCCGGCTGTCTATCGATAATATATGAGTACAAACAAAACAGAACGGAATTGAACAACTCGAAAAAGGTCTATCGTGAACGGGGTCATATATATAAACAAGACATAACTGAATATCGTCAATGAACATATAACGAAACTGTAAGCGACCTCTCCCGTGATCTGATCACAATGGAACCACTCGAAAGAGGTCAGTATAATATAATGATTTTGAATGCAAACGTTAAAATTAATAATCTGTAGAAGCAATGAACAGATTTTACTCTTACGAAGGTGGAATCGACGCAACAAATTTTAGATACTCCAAAGTTGATTGGACACAGTCGCAATAGTTTTACATTTGAGTCAAAATTGAACTACATGGTAAATACATTGCCGCAGTCGGTATAAATGGACACAGGTTGTTTTGCTTATATTAACAATTTTGTCGAAAATTTACAACCTTGCACAGGACTTAATCCATATGATTTATTATCAATATACACCGATTAGACATTCATCAGGGTCAAACGTCACCGAACTAACTTTCGAATTAATAAAATAAAGACATTGTACAATTAACCTGTTATTACTGTTTATTTATGACATACTTTTGTAAATGGTGACGAAAGTTGTCGCACACAAAAAGATAAAAACATAGTTGAAACGTCTTTACTGATTACGGATTATTCCTCAACTATTTCATTTGAATTTAACTGTGGACTCACGGTTGGTGTGACCAGTCGACAGAGGATGCTTATTCCTACATGGAACCTGATCCCAGCATCAGGTCCGCGTGTGTACACGTTTCACTTGATTTGTATATTGTCACTCTAACTTTCTTTCGATTATTTCTTTGGTATCTGTGATCTCTATATCGAGAACTTATTTTCAGTTCATTTACACATTTTCAGTAACAAAATATATTCAATATATTTCCCCATTCTTTATAAATCTGACACACGGTCTGGATGTGAATGTCATAAAAAACCATTCCTAGTCAAAGGTATACAGAATTTTTACAAAACTCTACAAATTCAAGTGGTGAAACTAATGTTGAGCTGGAGTATTGGAAAAAATGGTTAGTGACCTCGACCCTGGAATATGAAAATCACAGTTACCAAAGAATTAATCTAAAGAAGGTTCAGGAACAATATACAAATCATATGAACATTGGACACACCCGGACCTCTAGAAATCGAATGGTGTGATCACGTGCCATCATGGAATATGTATCTACTGTCGACTGGGTACAATCTCCGTAAAATTTAGAGCGACCGACTAACGCTGAATCAGTTAAATCTGCAATCATGAAAATAACGTTATGCAAAAATATATTACTACTCACCCGAAAAGATCCAATATTGAAAAAAAAACCACGAATATTTCAAAGAACGCCATTTTAAAGTAAGAAAACAAAACAATATTATTATCTAGATATTCTGTAGTGTCCAACGAAATGAAAACATAAGTGTGACTGTGTATCAGTGTAATAATGGATTTAAGCAGAGAGCAACGGCAATAGAAAAGACAAAGAACGAATAACACTCGTTCAACAAATTTTAATACAACAAAAGCACATATTGAACATAAATTTCATAAGGCGACCTGTTAATGACATGCAAAAAATTATCTGCAAAACAAAAAAGAAAATATTATTTTTTGATGTATAACAATAAGGAATGTATTCATTTTCAATTACCATTATTGTATGAAAGTGGTTTTGATTAAGTATGTGCTAAAGGAAAACCAATGTATTGTTAAATACAAGGAAATACAGTCATTGTGCTGATACTACTAGCTTCGTTCTTGATCTTTGATTAACCTATTTCTTAAATAAAGAGATACTTCTAGATTATTTAGAGTATTAGGTGATATTGAACTTACAAAATGAAAAATATTTTAAAAAAAAGTAAATTTCACAAATGATGAATGGCCAAGTATATTCACCGTTTCTGATTTAAAACAAAAATAATGTTGTGATGCCATTTTATGTCCCATTAATTTTAATGATTCTTTCATACAAAGATTAATAAAAATATATGTAGAGAAAGCTCACTTTGTGTATATGTATATTTTGGATGTTTTTAAAAGACCTTTAAACCATAATTGATACACAAAGAAAAGAATGACCTCATAACTTGTAGTTGTTTTCTACTAAAATGTTCATTAAAACATTTAAGTCGAAACTATACTTTACTTTAAAAGACGAAAAAAGAGTTCCAGTGAGAATCATTTAACTATAAACTCAATTTAGGGAGTTATACATAAATATATATAGAAAGAACGTACCAGAAAATATAAACGTGGTGTAAATAAAATGCTCACGTGTTTAACCAAACCAATGGCGTTTTTTGTCGCGTCTGTCGTCATGGTAATGGTAATCATCGTCGTTCATTCCAAAAATGGACATTAAGACGATAAGGAATAGCACTAAAATAAAATGAAAATAAAATGTAAAATGATAAATATTTATGATAATAATGATGATATATTCATTGTAGTAGTCATTGGCATCATCATCATCATCATCATCATCATCAACATCATCATCATCATCATCCTTATCGATTTTTAATGTATCGACCACTTGGTACTTAGCTGGAAATGTGGACATGTTGAAATCGTATAATATTGTTTTGCATTACAGGAAAAATGTATTTACCGCTACGCTCTTACCTTGATGCTGTACCTCGAGTTTAAATTTTATTCATAGAATTATGGCGTTCTATTTAAATACGCCACATTTTGCTTCAAATTAAACCATCGTTCTGTGTTTGAAATGTTATCTGGTTCAAATTTACACAGTACTCTAACAACATAAACCAAATATTAAATATCAATCCCGGAGAAGGTGCATATATGATTTTATATACTCACAGAGCCCGAATATGCCTGTATCACCATAATTATTATTATTGTAGTATGGAATGGCAACCATTCTCGGTTGAACGGGAACCGGTACCTTCATTGGGTATGGATATGGTACATACAGAGCATGTCCGCCCTTTCCGTGATGACCATAGCCGTGGCCATATCCACCTCCACCTCCGTGCCCCATTCCATATACACCATAACCTCCATAGCCACCGTATCCATAACCTCCGTAACCACCATAGCTGTTATATCCTCCTCCATAGCTGTTGCCTCTAACCATTGAGGCAAAAAGCAAAATGAAAGCAGAAGCTACTGTAACAGCTAGGAGATTCATCTGCAGATAGAAAAAATATTATTTGCCTTCACAGCTTAAATTTTGCATGTTTGCTTTTAAATGAGCATATTGAAAATTGAAATATTAAAGTAATTAACATTAATTGTCAAATTCTATTTTCCAAAATATTCATTAATTAATATCAAGCATAAAATATTTCGTAAAATTCATGCGGTGAGTCTTTTATTTTAAAATAGGAAAATTAAGGTGAAAGAATAAATTAATGGACAATGGTAAAAAAGTATGATACGATACTTAAATTACATATCGACTTTAAGACGTATTAATGGATAATTTATATCACTAAATAGGGAATGACAAACTCAAGTTTCAAACAAAACAGTTGAATGCAACTTTTAAAATCTTTATCTAAACGCAATGTGTATGCTTTTTAATGACATTCATTGTTTTCCTTTGGGAGTCTCCAACATTTTGGAATCACTTGTCTGATTTTGTTTTACATTAACTAATTCATTATAAAATATATATTACTTATAAAACAATTTTAACATTAACAACATTTACATATTACATTTCATCCTTTTTCCATCATTAGGTTATTTTCAAGAGTTTATCGATCTATTTCTGATTTGCTGGTGTTAATGAAATGCATTTTATTTTATAATTTCAGATGCATTTTCTGAAAACTTGATCAAGGTAAAAATGAAGAAGTACCAATTAATACTGGAAGCTCAAGTCCATTAAAACACGACGAATTAGATGTGCAATGGTCTCAACATGAAGAACAATTGCGAATCCCAAACGGGATAGGACCAGGTGCCCGAAAAGGAGTCAGCATCCTCTGCTGCCATACCATACCCGTCGCAAATGTTCCGTGTCAAAATAAATAATTATTTATTCTTTATATTTTTGTTCAATGTGTAATCAAACTTTTATATTATGAATTCGAATTCCCTTTACATCTGAAAGAATCTATGACGAGAGGAGATGTACAATCAAACATGAAATTTGTCATCTCATTCAGGAAAAAAAATTGACTCGATAAAAAGAAAAATATATAGATAATTTGTTGTGTTTCAGAAAATACAAGATGAAAATTAAGAATCTTCGCTTTATAGTATTCTTTACAAAATCAAATGAAAGTTAAATTGTCAAATCATTTTGCTGAAAATCGGATATATAATCTCCTTTACATTAATTATGATTTTGTCAATTTTATGATATAGATAATATTTACCTTGTCGCCTTATGGAAAACTGATCCCAAACTAATTAACAAGGATAGCTGTTATTTAGTTTTTCTGGTTTATATATGGGTTACATTGCACAACAACAGAATTTTATGACATTTCATACTAACGGATTATAGATAGAAACTAGAGCTCCAGAAATGATTGATGTACATTTCAAGAAAGAATTTCCTGATACGTGATTGTTTACTTTATCTGTGCCTTACGGATATTTACTATGTCGAATGATGAGGATGATGACGTCGAATGCTGATGATGGTGGTGATGATTCTAATGATGGCGATGATAATGACGATAACAAAGAATAAGAAGATAGTGTTCATCATCATTATTATAATATTTATTGCTATTATTAATAATAATTAAAATAATACATGTAATAATGATAATAATAATAATAATAATAATAATAATAGTAATAATTAATATCATTATTTTTATCATTATTGTTATCAGTAGTAGTAGTAGTAGTAGTAGTAGTAGTAGTAGTAGCAGTAGTAGTAGTAGTAGCAGTAGTAGTAGTAGTAGTAGTAGTAGTAACAGAAGTAGTAATAGTAGTAGTAGTAATAGTAGTAGTAGTAGTAGTAGTAGTAGTAACAGTAGTAGTAGTAGTAGTAGTAGTAGTAGTAGTAGTAGTAGTAGTAGTAGTAGTAGTAGTAGTAGTAGTAGAGGACAGTAGTAGAGTAATATAAAGTAGTAGTACAAACTTTTATAGTAGTAGTGCATAGTAGTAGTAGTATTATTAGTAGTATTCAGTAGTTGTGAAAAGAGTAGATTAGTTTATAGTAGTTTCAGTAGTACAGTAGTAGTATCAAGTAGTAGTATTATATAATTATTCAGTATGTCATAGTAGTAGTGTAATTTAGCGTTGTAGTAGTTTTTGTTGGTTCTGACTCGTCTTCTTTTTCCATCTAGTTTGAAGTTGACATCAATATCATAAGATAAAATGTCATAAACGAAATCAGAAACAATATATGGCGATATGTTGTACATATACATTACATTTAGAATTTATACACGAAAATAAAATAATATGACATCATCCAAGACTTAGATCTAAAGCTGTTTTGAGATATATTTGTTTTGCATTTTTAATATGGTGATTGGCTAATGCGCAAATAAATTTCCATGAATTCCTTGGTAGTATATTATTACAGTTGGGCTATTTGACGTGCCTAGTCCCCTATTTATTCTATATGTTACGACTTTTCACATTTTCATGAGAGTGGTATGGACTTATGACAATGATTGAGGGTCCATTATTCATGTACAGTGTTTAATTTTTTATTTGAAAAAAGCACGGCGTTCTCTTCTTTTGTAAATATGAAATAGTCATTCCCATCGATAAGACTTATGCATGACTTTCTATACACTAGTCCTCTTAATATAATAACGGACGGGAGAATCAACTTGTCTGTAAATATTCTGAAATTTTGGCATTTAACAATAATTTCGTATATGTTTAAAACCTTACATATGATTTTATAAAATATTTATTATTATAGATAGTAATTTACACACAGATTGTAATTTGGATACGAATTGTATTTGGTGGACGAAACAAAATAGTCTTATTAGATCAATGACCAATGATATGACTTTAGGTGGTTTCAGTACCGCATAATCCATAGAATAAAAGTTACAAACTCACTACTGTACAAAATAAGTATATCAAAAACAAATGTATGCACAGTCTGAACAAATAAGTTGTTTATTTTTCTTGTGTAGAATAACTTCAGAGTTTTGGGACAATGATTTTTTTTATGGCTAACCAATGGACACACTGTAAATACTGAATTTAATATTATTGAGATGCTACCCGAGGAAACCAAATAACAAACCTAATGGATCCTTAGACTTCAAAATTTGTTTGATTAAATAAAAATTTATAGACAAAAGATTAAAAAATATGCATACCAAGTCTTATTGAGACATAGAAATATATATTTAGAATTATATGAAAAAGGATTTATACATTTAAAAAAGAACTATTTGTGAAAATATGGTGACATTACTCGGGTTTAACAAATGAATAAGAGAAAGAAATCACTTACTACATGTTGACCAGCAATATGATATATACATGTACATATAAACACATAAAATGTATAAACAAACGTATGTGAGTGTCGGTGAATGTATGTTTTCTGTGTATTATATACGTATTTATGTGAATACCACACAAGACCTGACCTTATTTTCACACAAATTATATAGGCATGTAATATTTCTTATGCCTGTATGTAGATTTTATTTGTTATTGTACATCAAGTACAAGTAATAAAATCAGAAAACAAACATGGTAAACATAGCTAACGCCCCCTTGTTATTATTAATCTGAGGTATACCGCAGTACCGAGAATCGAATCCTAAACCTGACACTTGTAAATCTAGTGCCCTATCAGGAGACCACTTTAAGTTATGTTGGACCTTTAGTTTCTTTAGTCTCACCTCTGTTAGGTTTAACCTAAATTGAAATAAAATAAAATCGGCCACTATAAATTGAAATATATATAATGAAGTAAAACTAAATAAAATACTCTTCTGACACTACCGACGTCAGTTTGAAAAGATATTTAATAAGATGAATAACCAGTCTCTAATCCCATTTATTCTATTTCCAATAGGCTCCTAAATAGTCCAAGGTCCGACCCGGCCATGATCCTCACAAAGGCTACGCTCTTCCAATAAGTGATTCAAAGAAGAAAACCAAGTGTTATGAAAAAAGTTTGTAGTTTAGGAAACCGTTACCATTTGAACATTTCAACATGTATTGATCATACATTGAATATGAAGAAATTAATTAAATACAATGTAAATCACTGTACATTGATCTATTGCTTTCTATTTGAGTATCTAACCATTCAATACCTAGAGATAAATCATGGTTATAAACCGTTACGTTTATTCGTTACATCAGCGCTTAATTTCCTTGGTAGTTCCGTATCTTCTATAATACGTAGAGAGATTGATATCCCCGTCAAACGTTTGAGAGTTTCTACGTAAATACACATATATGTCAGAACGATGACTCTGAGTACTGCGGTAATATTAAATAATCAGATGTTGGTAGCCTGACTAAAGGTACATTAACGGGTATTTCTGATTTATTTTGGTCAAGATTTCTTCCGCGATGAATGACTCAGGAATCGACCTCATCCAATGATGAGGTATAATTTCGGTAATTGAATAAATAAACATGCATTGGACAGGGAGAAGGTCCAACGGAACTCTTTGACTAATAAAGTGTGAAAAGGCAAAACAAAACAAAAAACATTTTCTTCGTCATTAGGAACGCAAAACTAATGACTTTACCGTAATAGCTTGTCAGTCTGATGACTGTACATACAATATATAAATAAACAACCAGGTATTTTTATTTAATATATCCTCAACTTCGTATCCTAACAGCAAGATATTATCGGGTACGCATCTATCTATCTATCTATCTATCTATCTATCTATCTATCTATCTATCTATCTATCTATCTATCTATCTATCTATGGATGTATGTATGTATCTATCTATCTGTCTGTCTATCTGTCTGTCTGTCTGCCTATCTATCTATCTATCTATCTATCTATCTATATATCTATCTATCTATCAGTAATTCGCTTATGAGTAGCTTTGTTGCGCTTAAGTTTAAAAAGAAAGACTGAATGTGTTTTAACAGACAAAACAAAAACATATGACGTAGCTAATAGATATATCCCATCTTTTTATCTTAAAGATTTGTAGGCATGTTTTACAGAACTAACCAAATAATCGAATTCAAAGCCATTCGTTCATTATTATATGTAATATTGTTTTCTATTTATCAGATATGCATACGAAAGTTTTTCTGCTGCCTGTTCTATTATTGCTGTTGGTGATCAGAAATGCGGCGACATATTCATTTTACGGAGATGGTAGAACATACATGAATCCATATTTTGGTGGGTTTGGACTTTTTGGATACGGACAAGCTTTACCGTGGTATAATTCTGGAAGTAATATTGGATATCTATTTCCTGGATGGGGATACGGAAATACATATGGATATAGTATGATGGGGCTTGGTTCACCATGGTCATTGTTCATGATGCCACATAGTTACTTGTACAGTATGTATGGGGCGTTGCCATGGTATACTCACCATAGTTACCCAGGACATTATGGTGTTTACCAAATGTATGGATACGGAAATAATTATATGAATAGTGGTTACTATAACTCGGGATACGCAAATACCAATTCTGCAAATAAACAAAATTATGGCAATTCCTACTATTCAGGCTATAATAACGGATACAAATCCGGTCCTATTTATGTTCCCGTTCCTCATCCGGTCCCAGTCCCTGTACCACACAGGCCACCGGGTATATTAAGTCAACTTGGACTTGGTAGTGGTTCTGGATTATGTAAGTATCACAGTTATGTCTAAAGCAATATCATATTATCGTTATAAAAGAGAAAGTTGATTATAGTTATCATTTTAATCAGATGTTATTTATCATTATTTAATTATTTATTTATTTTATAATAATAGATAACTACAAAAACATAAATGTCTTAATGTAAGATTAAAATAAATTTAATTCTGTTATTGTCAGACATTTGTCTTCAAAACATAATTCTCATATATTGATTTCCTTATTTTTCAGCGAGCGTGCTTGTTCCTGCCTTGTTGATCGCTGCCATTGCTAAAGGCTAAATCGTTACAGGTACGAATACTGCGACTTTACTCACAAAATGACATTGCCACCCTACATTATTTAGGATACTAAACTATTTCGAGTAAATTTCTTAGCACACTATCAACGTACTTAGGGCTAGGACTGCCTTCTAACCACATTTATTTAACGGGGCATTAGCTGTGTTAAATAAAACATTTTTTTCGTTTTTTCTACTTTTAGTACTTATACTTGATGTACAAATCAATATTGAAAAGCTATACACAGGCATAAAAAATCTTATATTCCTGTATATTTTGTGGACATTAGGGCAGGACTAGTGTTGTATGCATAAACAAACAATACGGTTGAACTAATCAATTGTAAATGATAAATCACCAAACTGTGTTTCTCAAATGATTTTCAAATTATATACTAGAATTTAAGAAAATTTATGCCTCTATATATCCTTTTTTGTTATTGCACAGTGATCTAAGTAGTAAAAAGGAAACAAATTGTTTTGTAAAAAACACAGATAATGTTATTTTTTCTGAATTAACTGCAAGTTTATGGACCATTGTTCATTTATACAACACCTGAATTATTGTGGATCAAACAGTTGATAAGATAAATAAATTTTGATATATATTTTGAACGTGTATATTGTCCGACATTTCAAACTGTAATAAACTGATATTTGAATTATACTGCGCCCACGTAAATAGTTTTAAGACGGATCAAACAATATATCCTGCCTTTCGCTTAATATACATGTATTCACATTTATTCGAAAATATGACTACCGGCTTCTATATTTAGTAAATAAACTTTGTGTTTGTGCCATATTGCCCAAAGATATCATTATCAACCAAATATTAACCTTGAATTCAAAGGAGCAGTAGTTGTGTGTTGTAATAGTTTTTTCCTTTTCTGCTACAATAGTAATATATTTATATATATATATATATATATATATATATATATATTTATATATATATATATATATATATATATATATATATATATATATATTATATATATATATATATATATATATAGTTTTTTATACAATAGCAATATATATACAGGCATAAACATTCTCCAATTTCTATATATTTTTTTGAAATTGCTTGAAACCCAGGTTTGGTAGTTTTTCAATTGCAATTATTTAAAGGAGCAGATCTTCAACAATAATGAATATCCCTGGCAGATTTTCGGAGGTGAAATTTCATCTCCTGTCCGCACAGCTCTCTGCCTAGATAGAGGATAAATGGTCTAGGATGTGCAGTTTGATTACCTTCGTTTGTTGTACAATTCTTTTGTAACTTAAACGATGGTTTGGAAATACAGACCACTCAAATAAGGACATAAACACGCACACACTTAACATCTCTCCCTGCCTCAGCGAGTGGTAAGGGCTTTAAGTAGTCACGTCGCTCGTTAAATCAAGCCAAAACAAGCACATACCTATGCATTTGGAGAATGAGAGATTATATATGCACTGAGCACACCTGTATTTAAATATATTAATCTTAATTAAAACGTATTTCTTTCAGATGGCTTCAATGTGAGAATGAATAAAAGAGTTAGCTGTGATATGGAAAGTGAAATCCTTTGTGACTTTGTATTTTTCCATTTTCGGTATAATGTACACACTTTTTTTATATGAATAAATATTTGAAATATTTGATAAATGATGTGTATTCTTGTAGTTATGTATTTGATCTAAATCATTTGTATCTCCAAAATATTTGTAGACAAAACCAGTCGAATGTGTTTCAAATGTTGATATTATATAAAACATAAATATCGTATATGTGACATGCAACGTGTGACATATAGGTCAGTTTCACATCAAATATAAATAAACTGTCCCATGTGTATACACATGTAGCTTAAATGTAAAAAGTACAAATACTCAGTGCTAAATCTCAGGACGACCAACTGACAATGTACATGTATATGGTCTTTTGTAAAATCATAATACCAATTTAATACAGAAATGAAGGTTGTTCATACCCTATTGCATATAATATATATATATATATATATATATATATATATTATATATATATATATATATATATATATATATATATATATATATTTAAAGAATGAAGGTAATTTGTACGTATGTTATACGTTATACGATATAACATAAATTGGTACCATTTATGCTTCATTCATTTTAATTTATTTTTTTATACAAAAGTAACTCATTTAGTTTATTAATTTTAATACAGTCAACAATGTTTTTAAATTGCCCGCGGAATGATTGCTCCGCGTAGCAATGTCTGATCCAATTTTACCCGAGGCGAGTCGGCTATTTTGAAAGTTACTTTTGGAAGTTAATCACACAGTTATTAAATGTGGAGCTGGTTTTAAATTCAGACAATAGGAAGTCTGATGATTGCATAGAGAAGGCACCGGTATTGGCAGGAAACATGGAGACAATTGTAGATACTTCTACGTAGATTCCTTGATAACAAAGAACAACAGCCACAACAACGTGCGTTCATTGATAAAGAAGTTAACTGTGAATCAAGACGACATGAAGTATGAGGGTTCAAATAGTGCTGGCTACTGGTTGTTAAGGGGCAGGTCTCCATACCCAAGTTATGTTATAACGCATATAATATATAATATAAATAATCTCAGATACCAAAGTATAAATCTTTAGGATGTTCAAGATAAAAATACAAATCTGGTAAAAAAAAGGACAAACATGAACCTCTGGAAACCAGGAGGTGGGATCATGTGCCATGGAGGAGCCCTGTCGACCGGTCACATCCGCCGTGAATCCACAATCAAGTCCAAATGAAATACGTGAGGAAAGAATCCTCGTCACAATTGGTACAGACGTCTCAACAACCGCCATTGAAAAGGCAACTCAACATTTCACTTAGTGAAACAGAGACATCGAAAACAAGACTATTATACAGATCGTAAAATTTGCGGAACGTTGACATCAAACGCGATTTTCGATATCCCTGTGTGAATAATTTTTGTCAGTGATTAGTTTACATCTATATATGAAATGTTCATATGTTGAATATGCGCTGGCATTTCGGATTATTTGTGAAATATAAACTCCATATGCGGGTGACTGTGGGATTTTACTACTTAAATGAGGAAAATTTACGATAGAAAAGCCTCAATCGTCGCGTTTGTCGTATAGGTTAGTTGCCAATTTTACGTCTGTGTTTATAGTTAGTACAATGTCTAAGTATGAAGCGTGTGTGGTTGATTCTGTTGTATCTTTAATTTCTAGTTCGCTGGGATATATCGCATTGACATATGTATGAAAATTGTTTATTGCTTATATTTGGTTTTATGAAATTTAGGTATCCAGTAAAAATATGGTAGCTCAAAATCAGTATTAGTGTCGGTTGTAGGTACATCAAAAGAGCGTAATACGAACACGTGATAGTGAAGGATCTCGTCCTTTGGTAGTGAGCTACGTGTGTATGTAGGATTACCAGAATTCGTATTAAATCCTAGTTCTTCTAATAAACATTAATAGTAATGTGCCATGCGAATAAAAACTACATTATTTGAGGCTTTGTCTGCTGGGACCAGTACATATAATGCATGTTGCTCAACCAGTTCTAACCAATCAAAACAAAGGGTACACCATAAAATGAATTATATATATATATATATTCTAGCTCTCATCCTACGGCACCAACCGCCTGGCTCCCTTGTCCGACGTTCTATCCACTCAGCTATCTACCTATTCACAAAAATTAGTGTTTCGGCCGCAGAGTTTTTCAAACCTGAGAACTCGGTTAAAGAGATAGAGACGCCTTGTTATTTCTCTATTTGTATATTAAATTTTATATTTTGAATAGTGTTTTACGCCACAATCATCTTGCAATGTACCCTGGAAGAGACCACCGGCCTACGACTAGTGAACTGGCAAACTTTTTCACAAAAATCAGCTTACGTGGATCCAGCGGGACTGGAACCTGCGCTGACGGGAAGTGAGAGACTTGGCCCCCTTATATATATATATATATAGTAGATTTATATATATAGATATCTATATATCTGTATATATATATATATATATATATATATATATATATAGATTTATATATATAGATATCTATATATCTGTGTATATATATATATATATATATATATATATATATATGTGTGTGTGTGTGTGTGTGTGTGTGTGTGTGTGTGTGTGTGTGTGTGTGTGTGTGTGTGTGTGTGTGTGCATGTATGTATTGTTAAAATAGCCCACACAGCAGAAATTGATCACTGTATCATGGGAAGTAATTCGTATATCGGTCAAGCAATTTACGTCTGAGTCTGCTAAACGAATTAATGTGATAGTTTGTAATGAATTATATATATCATGCTGACGTTCGAGCACTAATCTTTGCTGATCAACACTGATTTCTACGTCAGCGTACCTTTTCTTTGAATAAATTGTTCGTTTAGATTGATTGTGTACTATTTTAACCACTTTTGTGTACGAGAATCTTAGGTATAAATCATGGTCTTGTCATCCATCAAAACGTCGAAACCAAAATAACATGTCTGATATTCTGTTTTGCCTGTAGAACATTGCCTGTCGCACACTTTCTGATGTTAATTATCACCGCAGTGTTTTGCGTTGACTGGAATGTAAATCGACCGATTTGCACAAAATTCAACTTTTTTTTCTTCTTAATTTGAGCTGGTGAGATTGCCCGTTAACCATCACCATTATTCGAGCATTGACAGTTTTTTTTCCTAGAACAGAAGTACATAACTTTTTATAACATCTTTGCAAGGTAATTGACAGCTTCAGACCGTCCAGGAAAAATACAGAACAACCGTACACTTTAGTTTGAAATATCCCAGACACAACGGCAGAAAAACATTCGATAGAAATATTATGTGTTTGAGTAACTTTACTTAATCTGCAGACAGGATCAGTACTAATCATTCATTTTGTAAATTCTCAGAATAGCTGAATGTAACAGTTCTTTTGATTGGCTTATCGGCTATACATGAATTGCAATGGGATGTCGAGGTTTTAGTTAAAACGGCGCACCAGCAACCCTGTATCTCTCAATACCTACAGATGTACAGTGTTAGAGCGAAGTATTTCATTGAAACCTCGGATATGTATAAATTAAGTAGCAGTAACCCTGAATATCAGGAGGTATTCAGGGTTACAAATCGGCTATCCCACATATACCTCCTGCTATCCCATAGATACCATGAGGTATATATGGGATAGCTGACCCGATATTCAGAGATACGGTCTGTTATCCCATAGATAACAGCCTGTTATCCCATAGATACCTGAGGCATCTATGGGATAGCAGGGTTTTGGTTAAAATCGCGTACCATATGTATCTGTTGTACAACTTTTATCGGCGATCAGGTTTGGTCATAACAGACTTCTCTTCTCCACGAATAAAACCTGGCCACCACCATATACATGTAACTGAAAAAAAATGTTGAGTCTGGAGTAAAAAATTAAAAACAAAAATCAAATTACGGAAAGTTTCGAGCCCTGCTGGTACCTAAGCTCATTTTGCGAGGCAGTTTGTCAGTTTACTTTCGGAAGGATACATTGTAACCAGGATCTCTCCTCCGCCACTTAAAACTGGCTCGTACCAGTTGAGACTTCATGGGTCTAACCACTCTAACCACTTGGTCATGGAGACTCCTAGTTTGGTATTAATTTCCATTCCGTGTCTGTAATAACTAAACCGCTAAACATCTTACTTATTTCCACCTCAGAATTAGAATGAAACCTCGCCAAATTGTCTGAATTAGAATGGTCTGATTAAAAAGTGATCTCTTGATAAAGAGTCTGTATGTATTAGATATCAAGAAATTTTGATCATTTAGTCTGAAATGAAAGCCGGTTTCCTAAGAGAAGCGAGCAAAAACAGATAGTACATACCCTTTATTCAGCATAATTATAATGCCAGTATTCACACAATAACAAGATGTGTCTGTTGAACACAGATACCCCCGAATTTGGTTGTAATCAGACGCGAATATAACGTTGACATGTTCAATCTCTGGTGTATCAGTGTGTGACCGGTCAATAGGGAGTGCTTACTGCCAAATGGCACCTGATGGTCCGATTATGGAATACTAAAATCTGTACTCGGTTACTCGAAAATAATTTGAAAATCGCGTGTATATTGCATTTTTAATATATTTAGAAAAAAATGATCGTCTATATATATATATATATATATATATATATATATATATATATATATATATATATATATATATATATATATATATATATATATATATATATATATATATATATAAAACAGTAAAACACTCAAATTTCACAAATTTTCGGCCCCTTGGCCTTTATCAAGTGAAAGACGACAATTTTGCACTGAAGCTGTGTATTGTGCAGACTTAATACTATATAACTAATATACATATTGTCGTCTTTCACTTGATAAAGGCAAAGTGTTTTACTGTTTTTTCGCATACTGGTACTTCCCTTTGGAGGACATTAAATTTTACAATTACAATTAATTTTGCTAAATATTACAAACAAACAAGATGCCCACCAGTCTTTAGTTTAGGTTATCTAGAAAACAAGACCAATATATCTGAGATCAAGCTTTTTATTCTTGGGTCATACAAACAACTTTTGAAACATTTTATCACACTCTGATGTCAACATTTTAAAATAAAAGTGATCATGTACAAAAAATAGAACACAAAAGTGCAGTAAACAAGAAAAAAATCAACAAAAAGATTAAAAGACTGTTTATATGTCCCGTTACATCATATTCATAATTTCATAAAACGTAATACATTTGACATTTGATTGGTTTGTTTTTGGTCACGTGTTTAACACTGATTAGGATTGAAAAAAATAATATGGATATCAAATTACTAAACATATATCATATACATGTTTTTATTTTGAATACTACGGTTTCCTATTTGACATTCACTTTTTCCACGTATCGAGTATACACACTCAGCTAAGACAGATTTTGCAACTAGCCGTCCCTGGCTTTCCCAATACCTGCTTTGTGCCAATGACATTTTTTTCAAACAGGATTCGTAAGTATAATGATGTTTACATTCTTAAATAATCTATAAACTATACAAATTACGCCCCTAATTTCCTGTAAAATTGTATCTCAATGTAAAAATATTGTAAAACATTTATATCATCAAATTGTTCTGTTATGTTGACAATTAAAGATGGTCCAAATACAGAATGAATAAAGAATGTACGCAGTGGATTAGACCAGTCAACAGCAAATGCTTACTCCCCCGTGGCACCTGATCCCACCTCTGTATTTCCAGAGGTCCCTGTTTGTCCAATATTCACCAGATTTGTATATTGTCTCCTGAACATACTGAAAATTAATGCTTTGGTATCCGTAATTTTTGTAGTTCGTAATTTGCATATACATGGAACGCAATGTGCGGCTATTTCTTTTCTTTGCGTTGAAATTAAAATCCCATTATTAAATAGATAGCTAGGTTATGAACAAAGAAATTAAAATCTGTAATTTACTCAAATCCAACTTTATGAATTGAAAAGAAAACATTATGATTTACATTCTGTACAATAATTTATAAATTAAATAAACCACCTGACAAACAAAATACAAACATGTATTAAATTTAAAAAATAAGTTTTTCTGTATCTTGTAAAATGGAAATAAACTTCACCGGACATGTATATCTGCGCCTTCCTGTGCTTCTCTTGTGTTGTTATGTATGTGAGAACAATTTTATGTAAATATGTTGTATTATGAGACAAAATGAAAAAAAAAAAAACTTTTATTTCACACGTACTTGTATGGAATTTGAAAGTGTTTTATATAGACGAAATTCAAGGTAAATGTGGTTATTACAAATTCATAAAACGAACAAACGGTTATAACACATACACACAAACGATGCATAAAATATCATTCCTATTTGAACATATTTATCTCGCGCAAAAACATCCTATTTCCAGACACTTTGTTTACAATAAAATTGCATCTTATTTGAACTTAGAATACCTTGTATTGATCATGCTGGGCATTTATTAATCTTTAATTTAAAAATCATAATATAGAATCACTTTGTGACAAAACTGTTCATACATAATACAATTCAACGATTCTTAAATTGATTCTATTCCATGGTGATTTTATTAACAATTTGAGAAAATATTGAACATGTTTACTTAGTCACACAATTGCACACGCACACACACACGCACGCCCACACGCTCGCACGCACACATACACAGAGTTTTTACAAATAGAATTTCTACGATCTACTTAAAGCTCTGATTATATCATTGCCCAACGATTCAATTTTTTATTTAATCCCAGTCACTGTTTTTGTTTACTCATCAGAAACAGATAGGAAGATTAAAATATCTAAAATATATCTGAAATAGGTTTCAGAACCCGTTTTTTAATATCTTTATTTAATTTCGTGTAAACTGTAATCCCGATTGTAGCTTTAATGTTGATACACAAAACATTTCATTAAATGGGCAGCACGGCGGTCCCGGTGCCAAGCGGTTAGAGCATCATAATTTACACCATGAAATGTATCCCTTGTCAGCGCGGATTCGTGTCCCGCGGGAACCTAAGGTAGATTTTGTAAGAAAGTTTTCCAGTTTACTTAATGATTGCCGGTGGTCTATGTGATTGAAAAAAGTGAGTGTGGCGTAAAACTTGATGCAAACAAATAAACAAAAATTCATTTACCAGAAAAATGCACCTTTTTGAATAAACACTGTACATTGCTCTCGTTCAATCAATTAACAAACGTAACACACAAAATGTTACGTCAGTAATGACGTTATATCATAAACAATTTCAAAGTTAAAAACAAAACTTGAAAAATATAAAGTTAAAAACTGCAGGAAGGTTCGGGATGACGTCATAATTTTTGTACAACAAAATGTACGAACATGGATGTGTCATGTATATAGTCTTTTTCAATTGACATTATTTGGAATATTTCTGAATCCGTGAATCTAATGTGTATTTTTATCAAAGTAAATCGGTTTCCTGATCTAGAAATAAAATGTTATTTTCCGCCTTCTGATAGGGACTCTGTGGAGGACTGACATCAATATTTGGTTTTAATATCGTTATTCCTGAGTCCGAACTTGACGAATCGTGTCTTTCTTTTGTGTCCTGTAAAAACAAAACAAAAATATTGTTTAAATATTTACTTCAAGTCAAATTGACACGTGCCAGGAATTGATTTTTGAAAAAAAAAAAAAGAAAAAACATAAATAAATGAAATTTGAAATAGATATATAGTTGGATAGATTAATATAATAATAATAATAATAAAAATAATAATAATAATAATAATAGTATAGTTTGATTAAAATGGGTAACAAGCACAAACTAAAAAAAAATATCTGGATGTTTATATACTGGTATGCAAAGAGACTGTACGTGGTTTCAACATTTCCAATACAAGCTATTTTCAGTGAATTATGAAAATTATTTTCAAAACGAGTTTAAACCTTGCACGAGTTGTGTGTGTTAGTGTTATTTATCTAACCTTTTCTGATGTTGGTTGCTGTACGCCTTTCGTTCTTAAAAGTGGACTTCGTCTTGCCAATAATGGCGATTTATCTCCATTGCTGAACACTGGGGCAAGAAGTGTTGAAGATGATTGGGTTTGAGTTTTTTCCACGGTTTGTCCGGCAAGGCACGAAAGGGGAATTCTGTATATTCTCTGAGCTGGGTGTGATTGTTTGGCTGAAAATGTAAAACGTCAAATTACCATCGATAATCTGAACAAAAGTTCAAATTATAACATTGGCGAACCATATGGTGCCATACAGGATATATTTAAACTAGAATGACAATTAAATATTTTTAAACTATCGGACAATAGTTGATGAAATAAAATGAAATACAGTGCTGCCCAAAATATTTGCTACATGTCATTTTTACTCCAGTCAATTGGGTGTTTGATACTGTTTGAGAGCTTCAGAAAAGTTTAAATTTTAAATATGTTGCTTCCCTGTGAAAGAAAATGAATTATTTGACCCCAAAACCATTAATTTGATCGAACTACTGAAACAACTTGTATTATAAGATTTTATTTTCAAATCAGAATCGGTGGCCATCTTAAAAATGGCCGCCATTTTGAAAACATTTGGTGGCTAACGTCTTTTTTACTCAAAAACAAAATTCTAAGGAAAGTGCCATGCAAATGTTATGCTGTACCACAAATTGATAACTTTTCTTAAAATTGACCATTTTCTGCCGGGCTACACTGCGATGTGGTAGTTTTGATAGGTACAATAAAAGAATTCACAAAACACTAAAGAGTGTAACCATTTGGTTTTCACACATGCAACAAAATGCAAATGTATATACCAAATAATAGTATTAAAATGGTTTTGAAAAAAACACACCCACTACATAGCATTTTAGTATTAAAATATCGCTTACCATGTACGCACAGAAACAACCAGTGGCTGATCCTTAAATGTAACGTAGTCTTCTATGATGAAGAGCAACGTTGAGCTAGTACGCAAACTTTCAACATTTTACGTTTAAGGGAAAGAGGGGGCATAACAAAGTGTCAAAGCTCTCAGAGCGTCATACCTGAGGGTGAGGAAGGTGGGGTATATGTATATTCTCGTTGTCTGACTTTCTCTAATGGTGACAAACCTGGACCTGATAGTGTTGCAAAATATATATCTGTCTGAAAATAAACCAAAACAAATACATTTTCCAAATACATGTTTATACAAAATATATAGTAGAATCTCGAAAATGTCGAAATCGGACGAGTTGAATTTCCATTTATGACAAAGTTGAACGGCCGGTCCCGATTTGTATGGATAAATAAATATGTTTATTAACACTTCTGTCATCTCGAATTCCGGATATCCCGATGTAATAGGAGTGGTCCCTTTTAAATTTTGATATAATTATACATGTTAAAATTGAGCTAGTATATATACAGAGCGGATACAATTTTTAACCAGAACAACTTTCTGTAGAAATCGAAGGTGCATTATAATTTGCAGCTTATGTAAATTACAGATAAAGAACCTAGTATGTGTTAAAACTTCAACAATCAGTTATACTATACTACTGCTGACTTACTGTAGCTGTTATCAATTTTAGGTCCGGCACAGGCATTGTATGAACCAGGTTACCATTTATGATAAGGCGTATTTCTATGGTATCTGGCGTAAAAGCCATGACATAGGGAAAGGCACAAACTGTAAACATGATTTATAGAATATAAACAATATTATATATATATATATATATATATATATATATATATATATATATATATATATATATATATATATACATATATATATATATAATAAACATGTTAGTTCTAAAAAAAATTCAATCGACGTGTTTATTGTTAGTTCTTAATACTCAGAGAATCGAATTTGTGTATCATTTGTATGTCGAGTCAATACGTCGTTTCCGAGATCCCTCGGCACACCACTCTCTGTCATGTGACTTTCATCACCACGTGACAAAATTTAAGGCATATTTTGGACAAAATGGCGGGTACCTATAGTAATCTTCGTTTCAGCTAATAAATGATAAATTTAAAATTGATACAATAGGTCCTACAATAAATATTTTACCTTATAAACATTCTCCTATATCTTAGAGTTAGAGTTGTTGGCTAGGTGTATACTCCTGATTTCACTCAAAGTTTACACCCGTGTCAGAGACGGCGTACCATAGACCTAAATACGCTTCAGTTGTAGGTTCATATTTTTATTGGGAAATTCGTTTAAATGAATTGTCGTCCATCCACGAATATTTATCTGGCTTATTTTTCCCTCTGGAATCCAATTTACAACCTGACACCACATATCATCACTTGCTTTTAGATTTATATTGATTCCCTCTACCCTCCATGGTTAATTCGTATTCACCGCGTCTAAAGTGTCGTAAATTTTCTCAATGTCACATGATCGGTGCGTTGTAATTTCTGAACCGTTCCGGATCTCGGAAACGACGTATTAGTTTGCACAAGAATCTGTTTTCGGGTATTAACTTTTCTGTTTAACATATTTAAATTGCAGTTGAAAGATGTGTACATACTTCAAGTTATGGACGTTAAATTTATAAGTAATGTGGTGACAAAAGCTACATTACAAAATTAAATTACAATTTCACAAAGAGCAATTTTAATTTCAATTTGAGTACAAACCGATTGCTTGGGGTTCCGCATTCCACTGAAAGTCCAAATCATGTGAAACTTCTTCAGTTAGTTTTTGAAGATGGCTCTCATCTAAAACAACATTGAAATATAAGTTCTAATGTATAAACAATGCGATATCAACAATAAATACATGTATATTGTTTCTATATATTAAAATGTGGAAATTTTAGCGAGACACTAATTTTAGCGATTTTATGGTTTAAAAAGATAACTTATCTACGATGAGGAATGTATTGTTACCGATATAAAATTTTAGCGATCTCAACAACATCGCTAATAATGCAATAATTGAATCCTCGCTAAAATTTCTACTTATACGGTGTATTTTGAAATATGAACTTGGATGTTGTTCAACGTCGAACTCAACATTTATTCAGTCATACAATGGCAGTCAGTGTTATAGGTGGAGGAGAAAACCTGGTTACAATATACCCGAGAAGAAATCACCGACCTCCCGCAAATAAACTGGCAGATTTTCTCACAATATTAGCTTATGTTCCAGCAGGACTTGAACACGCATTAATTATAGATAAGTATTAATCTATCACCAAATGCTATTGTTTACTATACAACGAAATCCATAAAATTGTATTGAAGACTGCGTCCCCAATTTAGACGCATTTAGCTAAAAATAGCTTTATTATTGATACATCACTACATTATCAGGACTTGCGGACAAACACTTTATTTGTGTTTATTTTCCCTATATATTCAAGATATCATTTATTGTACAGTTTCAAAAGTTGTCTCCCTTATACTGTTTTTATTTCTATCATATATATATATATATATATATATATATATATATATATATATATATATATATATATATATATATATATATATATATATATATATATATATATATATAATATAGTATCTGAGCTAACGATTTGAAATATATATGACGTTTTGTTAAAACATAAAGAAAACGTACAATTGTATGTTAAAAATAGTTCGGCCTCCTCGTCCTCATAGATATCAATTGCCGAGACAAGGTTAACCTGAAATAAACAATTAAAATGCCTGCCGATAATGTGATAATGACATGTTTCAGTTAATACAGATGTGCTAACTGTTACAAATATAAAGGATGTCTCGATAATCAAATTTAATGCTACCGTCATCAGTTCCAGGAAAGATAAATTTAATTTATTGTTCTTATTATTATCAATACAATTACGATTATTATAATTAATATAACTATCATTATTATCATCATTTTATTATTAATACTGTCATCATTAACTGAAAACGTTTTTTCACATTTTGAGGTATAACTATATTTTGGAAAATACCGTTCCCTAAGAATTCGCATCTGTAAACGTCTGGACCTGGCATTTAAAAACTAATGAATTACGTCAATGTTAATATTTCATTCAACTTTAGATACACCTAAAATCAGACTGACTTCGCATTGCAGGTTGAGAATATTCTCAGGCTTAAGTAAATTATTTAATGGACATTAGCTGCGGTATTTTTTTTAAATATATTTTAGCCTTTTTACTACTTGGACTGATATACAATAACAACAAAGAGATACTCACAAACATTCTTAAATTCCTATATATTTTGTGAAAATGATTGAGAACCTCAGTTTCGGCATTTTTTCAATTGCAATTGATTAACTCAATATTTCTATCTGTATATTAAAACCACACTGGGCCTGACCTTATTTTCACAAAATATAAATGAATATAAGATTTTTTATTCCCGTGTATAGCAGGTTACTGTACACCAGGTACAAGTAATAAAAGTAGACCTTTTGTGTTGGTTAACACAACTAATGTCTTTTTAAGTTTATGTGCTTGGTCCTGATCTAGAAAAATTATACAGTGGAACCTCGCCAAAATATCACATCTCTTAATAGTTCACCTCTCATTTAAGACCACAAATATTCATGCGCATTTCTTGATATACAGTGGAACCTCGCCTAAATGCCACAAATATTCAGTCTCATGCGCATTTCTTCATAAATATTAGATGAGTCTAGACACTCACATAAGGGGCCACCTTGCGAATCAGACCACTTTGAGTCAGTCAGTTAATAGCGAAATTCCACTGTATTTAATTTCAGAATGATTATTTTGCCATTAACTCATATGAATTAGATATTAAGTGTCAATTTCAGATGCAGAGTGTACAGTTTATATAGATTGCAAGCCAGATTTTCACTTGATATATGTACGGTATAGTTGTTTAATTTCATGGGGATACATTTTCGCGATATTCTTAAAGGAACTCATTTACGGGTATTAAATTTCGCGCAAGACTAAGTGCGATAGAAAAAATATTTCTTGTATTGAATTAATAACGCGAGTAAAGCTCATAAAGATTAACTCGTATAACTCGTGTATATCCAATTCTATATCAATGAATTTTGATTGGCAATAATTTTTATAAATTCGATTGATATTGTCTTTCTAACACTTCATGAGTACAATATATTATATTCATGGGTATTCAGTTTCGGTGTATTTTCTTTAATCGGGAATATAGCGAATATAGCGCCAATAAAAGCAACTATTCAGTATAAGGGTATGTCTGTCTTAAAATTTGCTAAACTAGTTACTTTTTTTAAATAAAGACTTACCTTATTAGCATCGATGTGATAAAGCTGCAGTGTATCACCATTCTTTTCGTTTATGAGATCATATTGATTCTTGTAGGCAACACAGATTTGATTGTCATCCGAATGACCATCTATCAGGGTCACAAGCTGGGGGACCTCGAACACCTGTAACTCCTACAAATAGTCCAAAACAATATCCAATACAATATAAATATCACAAACAGCCAAAGTATTTGTCGTAAGAGGGTTCACGAAACAAAATAAAAGTCTGGTGAACATTGCACAGACACGAACCTCAGAAAATCCAGAAGTGGGATCCGGTGCCAGGGCGAAGTAAGCGGCCCCTATTGACCGGTGAAACGCGCCTTGAGTCTACAGTTAAATTCAATTGAAATGAGTGAAAAAATAAATATTCGGTATATACGATTCAATACCCGCTATCAAACAGGTTACATTGTAATTGCAACAAGATATTTTTGCCGACCATAAAATTTGCGAAATGTGCACAACAAATGTGATTCCTGCTATCCTTGAAAAATGTTATGATTCATAAATGTATGAAATTGATTGTAGATTATCATATATTCAAAATGTAATATAATATGAAATTATACATATAGACAAATCTTAAATCAAAATATAGAAACTTGTTTGTGATGAGGGTAATCATTCATTTGTCCTTATTTCCGCCGTTACAACGAATTGGAGTATATTCAGGTATAATCAATGCTCGAATGTGCATTTGAAAGCATGACTCATGTCTTGTGAAATAAAAATGGTATACATTTTCAAAGGAAAAAGGCAATGATGACATTGCTCTGTAGGATATGAATAGCACTTTCAAATGATGTTTCAGTTTGATTAGAAATAACGGAATTTATGAGAATATACATAGGCTGAAATTAAAAACATGCTGAACTAATAGACTAGATTCAAACGAGGAAGATCAAATCTCCGGTACGCTGGGGTTATCTATATCCAGATTTATAGAATGATGCTATATTTATCCCTCCTCCCATAGAATCTAAATGGTATGTTATATTGTATAATACGAGTTTATTATGATCTATAAGGTTGAAGGTTGGAATTTGACTATGGTCTGAACCAATCATTTTAAAAGAAAACTATATATTTTATCATCACATACCCTGACAAAATTAAATCCTTCTGTGACGTCCATATCGACAGTGGGACAAAGCGTAGACCATGGTGCTGAATGCTTCCATCGAAAGAGTAGCAACCTCTTCTGTATAGCAACTACTAACCGTAATTGTTGTGAGCCTGGTCTACTTACTGCATAAAGATGACAACCTTAGAAAAAGACAAACACAACATTATACTCTAAACATATAATAGACTAATCATAAAATCAGGTTAAAGGTATGAAATAGTATGATGAGTAATTACAGTCGAACCAAGATATATTGAGATCGAAAGAAAAATTGATTTTTCTTTCAAATAAACAGGGTTTTCAAAATACATGTATTCGGGATATAGTGGTAATAAAAAATATTGGCATGGACGGGGTATTAAATTGATTTCAAATTAAGCGGTATTTAAATGAAACATTGATGTATCTTCAATTTCATTGCAATGTATCTATATATTTGTTGACATTAAGTCGTCATTCATTGTGACGAAGAAATTTTGCTATACGATGTTACAATCGGATCGGCTTTGATATAAACAGGCAGTTTTTACCTTTACTTTTCTCCAGTTTATTTTCACGGCAGTCCAACTTATTCTTTGTAATTTGTTCTTGACATGCGTCTTCCAACTCTGATACCGGAAATACGTAAATAGTTCCACCTTTGCCTGCAACATTCCAAATATATTATGGTTTTTAAAAAATGCCATTTGCAATGATATTCACAGAAAATCACTTTATTTAATAGAATGATAAGAAGAGGTTTCATGTTTTAAGTATCCAAAATAATGGCGGATAATAAAGGCTGTGTACAGTGTTTAACTTATTCGTGTATTAATTTACAGTAATAATATAAAAAAATATCAGATACCAAAATATAAATCTTACGGATGTCAAGGATATAGATACGAATCTGGTAAAACATTGGACAAACACGGACCTCTTGAAATCAAGAGGTGGGATCAAGCGCCATAGAGAAGTATATATAGTGAGCAAAGTAAGGCACTGGATACACAAGGTTCATTTTTGTACAATGTTTAGAAACTCTATATTTGTAGAGGAAAGTGGATAACGACTGCACGATATTGTTAATAAAATGAGAATTACGAAAGCGTACTAGGGCCACCTTCAGTTTTTTATTTCTCGTTTTGCCAACTAAAAAGTTGGCTTTAACAATTTTTTCTTGGAATTTCCAACTTTTAAGTTGGCTCTTCCAACCTTTTTCTTGGAATTTACAACTTTTTGTCTCGTTTTGTCAACTTTAAAGTTGGCTTTTTAACTTTTTCCTTGGAATTTCCAACTTTGTTTCTAATTTTGTCAACATTAAAGTTGGCTTTTCAGTCTTTTTTCTTGGAATTTCCAACTTTTAAGTTGACTCTTCCAACTTTTGTCGTGGAATTTCCAACTTTTTTCTCCTTTTGCCAACTTTAAAGTTGGCTTTTCCAACTTTTTTTTCTCGTTTTGCAAACTTTAAAGTTGGCTTTTCCAACTTTTTTCTTGGAATTTCCAACTTTTTTCTTGGTTTATCTAACTTTTTTCTGGACTATTTTTATATATATAATTACTATATTTCATTTTTACAAGATTAATATAAATATGGTCTACATTTGTAAAGAGCCACTCGGACAGTATGTATTGAATAAATTTAACATCTATAACGTAGTTTTCAATTTTAAGATACCGTGTAAAATATCACTAAACGGTACAATTACAGATTAGCAATCAGGCGATTCTTCGCTATAATGGTGGAGTTAAAAGGAAAATGATGATACATCTACATCGAAACCACCCTGAGAGGCTATGATTGTGACTCATATTACCAGAAATTGTGCATATATTTGGTGAAATGTAGCACTGATACAAATAAATTAAACATTTGGAACATAATGTATTATTTAAAACCGTAGTTTATTAAATGGATGCATTTTAAGTTTCTTTTCGATATGATAATATTAAATTTTGTATTGCTTATAGCCTTATAAAACTTCAAGGGGTGACTTTTTGTAACAGCATTGCAAATTTTGTCAACTTAGGTTATTTATTTTCAGTACGTCACAAGACAGAATATTTGTTTTTAATCTCATTAAGGACAATTTTTTTCAGTTTTTTTGCCTTTGTGATCAAGATTGTAGTATAACGTAGTGGCAGATCTAGACATGTTCAAAGGATTAACATAAATATATACTAACTCAAAACTCGTTTACTGTGCATTAGATTAAATAACACGTATCTTATAATGGTTTTATCAGCACCCAGAAATGAAATTAAGCCGCCAACTGCTAATGAGCCAACTGTCAGACAGTCCAAGAACAAAGTTGGAAAAGCTAACTTTAAAGTTGGCAAAACGAGAAAAAAGTTGGAAATTCCAACAAAAATGTTGGAAAAGCCAACTTTAAAGTTGGCAAAACGAGAAATAAAAAAAAAAATTCAGGTGACCCTAATCTGTCATAATCAGACGCTATACTATTTACACCTCAATGTCCTCGGTGAAGGATGCGTTGTGATAATAACGGGTATTTATCTTGTTGACATACGAATGGTTAGCCTAAATGACTTTAAATGATGTCACAGGAATATTAATTATTATCTCATAAATAGGGCGTTGCACGAGCAAATTTAAGATTAAAGTTACGTCATAGAATATTATTAACTATAGCTTATTCTAAAATCTTATTAGTTAAGCGGGCTAATTAGTGAAGATTCTCGGACAATATTAAATCTTTACCTTGAATAGTTCATAATTCTGATAAAATTAGATTAAAATACTATAAACAAAACTTTTACAATATAAAAGTCACGTATACAAAAGTATTATTTGAGGGCGTTCTGTCGACCGGTCATACCCACGGTGACTCCACAGTAAGCACCCTGTCGACCGGCCATACCCAGCGCAACTCCATAGTAAGCATCCTGTCGACCAGTCATACCCATGGCGACTCCTCAGTAAGCACCCTGTCGACCGGTAACACCCACGGCGACTCCTCAGTAACCAACCTGTCGACGGTCACATCCACGGCGACTCCACAGTAAGCAACCTGTCGACCGGCCATACCCAGCGCAACTCCATAGTAAGCATCCTGTCGACCAGTCATACCCATGGCGACTCCTCAGTAAGCACCCTGTCGACCGGTAACACCCACGGCGACTCCTCAGTAACCAACCTGTCGACCGGTCACATCCACGGCGACTCCACAGTAAGCAACCTGTCGACCAGTCATACCCATGGCGACTCCTCAGTAAGCACCCTGTCGACCGGTAACACCCACGGCGACTCCTCAGTAACCAACCTGTCGACCGGTCACATCCACGGCGACTCCACAGTAAGCACCCTGTCGACCGGCCATACCCAGCGCAACTCCATAGTAAGCATCCTGTCGACCAGTCATACCCATGGCGACTCCTCAGTAAGCACCCTGTCGACCGGTAACACCCACGGCGACTCCTCAGTAACCAACCTGTCGACCGGTCACATCCACGGCGACTCCACAGTAAGCAACCTGTCGACCGGTCATACCCACGGCGACTTCACAGTAAACACCTTGTCGACCGGTCATACCCACGGCGACTCCACAGTAAGCACCCTGTCCACCGGTCATACCCACGGCGACTCCACAGTAAGCAACCTGTCGACCGGTCATACCCACGGCGACTCCTCAGTAACCAACCTGTCGACCGGTCACATCCACGGCGACTCCACAGTAAGCACCCTGTCGACCGGCCATACCCAGCGCAACTCCATAGTAAGCATCCTGTCGACCAGTCATACCCATGGCGACTCCTCAGTAAACACCCTGTCGACCGGTAACACCCACGGCGACTCCTCAGTAACCAACCTGTCGACCGGTCACATCCACGGCGACTCCACAGTAAGCAACCTGTCGACCGGTCATACCCACGGCGACTTCACAGTAAACACCTTGTCGACCGGTCATACCCACGGCGACTCCACAGTAAGCACCCTGTCCACCGGTCATACCCACGGCGACTCCACAGTAAGCAACCTGTCGACCGGTCATACCCACGGCGACTTCACAGTAAGCACCTTGTCGACCGGTCATACCCACGGCGACTCCACAGTAAGCACCCTGTCCACCGGTCATACCCACGGCGACTCCACAGTAAGCACCCTCCGACCGGTCACACCCACGGTGACTCCACAGTAAGCACCCTATCGACCGGTCACACCCACAGCGACTCCACAGTAAGCACCCTGTTGAACTGTCACACCCACGGCGACTCCACAGTAAGCACCCTGTCGACCGGTCACACCCTCGGCGACTCCACAGTAAGCACCGTGTTGATCGGTCATACCCAGTGCGACTCCACAGTCAAATAAACATTATAAATAAATAGATATCGTTTTCATCCTGAGGTACATATTTCAATACTCATTTCATTACTCTTTTGGGATTTTTTTTCATGTACGTGTCCTCTGGGTTTCTGTTTAGCAGCTGTTATTTTAGTTATGTTCTGGTAAATGCACAGAAAAGTAATTTCATGAACGAGTCTTCAAGATGAAGTACTATTGATCTCTTTCGGTAAACTCAGTTTCTTGTCGCTACGGTGTCTAAAATTACAGTCTTGTTTGATTTTAATCTCAACATATCACAACACTATCATCCAATTACCGTTTGCCTGACAGCTTGGTCTGACATGAAAAGACCGATTAAATGTGGAGGTAAGTGACTTAATGATTCGATTTCCTCGGCAAGATAACAGATGTGGTCTTTGTACATTATTTACTATAATTGAATCGACGTTTAAACAAAAGGACGGTGTGAATTAGATATTATCTGCTGAAAATTCTTACTTTTATCAGTACGCAGAATGAGAAGTCCATGTGCTTCAATTACATTCAGCTGTTTGACAGATACAGACTTATCTATGATAATTCTTGGTTCAGCACCCTCTGTAAAACAGAAAAGGTTAAAGGGTTACACAAAAACAAAAATGTGGTATTGACTGTTCAATAACAAAGCGCTTGGTCGATATATTGAAACTCATGGGTTTCCCGGCGTGATTTAAATCGCGGTGATGTGCCATAAAAACGTGGCACAAAAAAGAAACCTCAGTATTGTGTCACTGCAACTACAGCTGATGATAGAAGTGAAAAATAATCGTTTTGGGGTGCAAAACAACAATAGAAAAACAAACAAATAAATAAAAACAAAAACAACAACAACAAAAAAACAAATATCCATGGGCCACATCGCTCACTTAAGGAAACTTAAAAATGATCGAAGATGATGAAGCCGAACAAATTAATATTTCAAATTAATTTTAAAAAACAGGAAATTTAATTATACATCTATGTAGATCACTCAGATATAATGCGGTTTTTTTTTCAATACATGCAACGGTTCCGAAGTAGAAGATTTTTTAAACAGGGGTACCCCTGGGGACCTCTTTTCCCCCACCTTGGATCCACCCCTGGGCTGATTGGGCCGAAATAAACAAACTTGGTAGAGGACCTTGAGTACTTGCATCCTTTAAAGCTTCATCAAAATACAAAATTTCAGCAAAATTCTTTCAGGAAAGCATTAATCTACCAAACTAATTTACCAAAGTAAACACATGAAATGAATTTATCATAATGAATAAAAGGGAGAAAATCAAAGAAATCATACAGAAATAAATGAACATTACAAAGTCTAAAAAGACGTCAAAAACTCATCAAAAATTTATTTTCCGATTTCATTTCTACGAAATTAACAAACTCGCATTATACATCTATGTAGATCACTCAGATATAATTAGTTTTTCAATCCATGCAGCGGCTCTGGTGGAGAAGATTGTTTAAACCGGGGTATCTCTTGGGTCCTCTTTTGCACTTTGGCCCACTATTACAGCCCCATCCTGACCTCCGTGGCAACCATTTGAACAAACTTGAATCTACACTATATAATGATGCTTAAATATAAATTTCACAAACTGTACATTAACTGTTCTTCTGAAGGAAATTTTATAGATATTTCCCTATATAAACCTATGTTAAACTTTGGACCCCTATTGTGGCCCCATCTTGACCCTGGGGGACCACACTTTCAACAAACTTGAGGAGAAGATTTTTGAAGATATTTCGCCATTTAAACCTGTAATCCTATCCTGACCCCGGGCCCACCGTTTGAATAAACTTGAATCTACACTATATCAGTATGTTTTCACGTAAGTTTTGTCATTTTTGGCTCAGTGGTTCTTGAGAAGAATAAATTTAAGACAACCGCCCAATTTTTTACGTTTTTCCATTGTCTCTCCTTTGATAAGGGCCTGACCCTTTAGTTAAACAAATTTCCTTTCCCGAAGATGCTTTGCGTCAAGTTTGTTTAAAATTGGCCCAGTGGTTCTGTAGAAGAAGTAAAAAATGTGAAAAGTTTACAGACAGACGGACGACGACGGACAACAGGCGATCAGAAAAGCTCATTTGAACCTTCGGTTCAGGTGAGCTAAAAACTTCAACAAAAGTATGTATTACTTTGTAGCCGAGCGAACAATGATAGAACTAATTCCAATAATCTAATCTTCTGTGTCTTACAGGACACCCAGCGTTAGGAGCGGCCAGTTTACTTTTTCATAACGACATAAACATATGGCATTGTGGGTAATACCTGATAATGTATGACAGGGATTCATATAATGCTTTTAGATATAAGATTAGTGACATTACCTTCTAAAAGTAGAGTTCCATTGTCCGTAGAAAGAATTAGTTTTTCACCTACAAAACAGAAATATTAATATCTGTTATTTACTATAAATCCATGTTCGTGTATACTATTTGAATTAAACACAGTTGAAGGGATACATTTCTGGTCAAAGAATTTATATCTTTATTTAAGTATCCATAAAAACGTCAAACATTTGATGCCTGATAAAGTACTACAATCATTATGTGTGTGTGTGTGTGTGTGTGTGTGTGTGTGTGTGTGTGTGTGTGTGTGTGTGTGTGTGTGTGTGTGTGTGTGTGTGTGTGTGTGTGTGTGTGTGTGTGTGTGTGTGTGTGTGTGTGTGTGGTCACACTATGGTTTTCGAAACGACGTCATAGACATCATTCCCATTCCTTTATTTTCAGAATTCTTCATCACTACAATGTGTTCAATATGTGACGTCATGTATCTTACCCCATGAGTCTCCACAGATAATTTGATGCGAAATCTCTCCATAACATTGATGCGGCTCCCATGGCTGAAATATATAATGATATTATTAATATTAGTTACTAAGTTTATTACTTGCTGACATACCTAAAAAATAACGATGCGTACTTTCAACATTTTGATCTATGAGAACGTTATATTCATATAACATGTATAAATCGATTTACTGCTCCCTGATTCTACCTAATGCGTTCGATAAGTATTTTATAAATTTTGCCTCGATAACATATACTCAATATAAGCGCGATTACCTTTATATAGTAATGTTTATACACATTTTTATTACTTAAACTTGACTATAATAATTTGAGATGAAATCATAAAACTATGCAGTTTAGCAATTAAATATACAGTTTGTTTTATTCTGCGTCGACAAACTTTAATTTATAACATACTTCTCTCTTCATAAGGCCGGTTGTGACCATGCTAGTTGGTGCATCTCCTTTGAGGATGGTTTTCAACTTCAAGGTCTACAATAATACAATAGCATAACATTATGGCATACGTGTATAAGGATCATGCGTGTGTGTCTCTGTCTCTGTCTCCCTGTCTCTCTCTCTCTCTCTCTCTCTCTCTCTCTCTCTCTCTCTCTCTCTCTCTCTCTCTCTCTCTCTCTCTCTCTCTCTCTCTCTCTCTCTCTCTCTCTCTCTCTCTCGTATTTTCGGTTGCTCCCTCTTGTACTTTGGGTTGCTGTATCTTTATCAATATTATTAACAGTGCCATAGTGATAGTTTTCAAAAAGAAACCAAAACCAAAACAAATACTCAATGCTCAAGACGATCGTTTCTGTGAATAAGACTTCATCATTTGAGCTTAAACTCCATACAAAAGTATATTTCTGACAGAAAAATTGGTATCATACAAGGCCAAATAATGAATAAAAAAATAAATTGTATCACCGAATCCGTCAAGAAGTAACTTGTGTAAAAGTTATATTTATGATTTTTCGTTTGTTGTCTCTTCCGTTGAAATAAAAAATCAGATTCCAAAATATAAATGTTCAGGGTGTCCAGGACAAACACGGACCTCTGGAAATTCAGAGGTGAACATGATTTACAATATGCGTCTATGATATAAGATCGTGACAAGTTCTCGACCTTCACAACAACAAATAAGTATAATAAATAAAATTTCATGATTTGGGCCCAGCAAAATGTTGTTTGTTTTGCGTTCACATACTTTTTTTTATTATTTTGTTTGTGTTTTACCGCCTGCCAATATTGTTTTCGATAATTTGTAAGTGCTACAAATTTTAACCTATTCTATGTTCTGACGCTAATACAGTGATGGTTATTTTACGCGCACCGTCTGCCGTGACACGGGACCTTGGTCTCGTCTGAAGCACGGTGGACTTACATTTCGTGTGCGGATCGCGTTACGAAGGAACAGTGTTTGTCATTTTTAGAGTCTTTGGCATAATCCGGTACCAGGAATCGAACCCGGGATCTGCCCCTTGCAACCCGCAAGCTGTGTGACTGATAGTAAAAGAAACACTTCAAGTTAAATGTTTATTATTTATTTTCCCAATAGAATTCTGTTACATTGAAACAAAGGCCTTTATAATGCTAATGAATATTCATATAAATTCGTTCTAGTCATTCACAAAATACTAACGTCTGAAATAAAATCTTGCAATATTTTTCCAGACATCGAAGAAAAACTAACATTAATTTATGTTTGTTCTTAAAACAGGTTTCAACTCAAAGTTTTTATACATTCAAGATACATTATATTTTATCTTATAAATCAAACATAGGTCCGTTTACTCAATTTCGGGTAATAAACATCATTTTGATATTTATCGTGATCTGTCAGATATGGATTTTGATGTGTACGTCTAGACCTAATTCATTAAAGATTATCAATGATTCATCTCTAATAACTAAGGTATATTACCTGCATTCGAAGTCTTTATGTAATTTATTAATGTCTGTGTCTTGAAACAAAGTTCCGTAAACACAATAAATGTTCAGACACTCAGATATTGAATGAAATGTCAATTGCAATTTTAAGTTGTTGATATCCTTTAACCGACAATCAGTTACCATGGTAAAATCATTGGGAGCATTGTGTAGTATTTTTCTTACCGAACTTGTTGAAAATAGTTTAATCTGAATAATTGTTTTGTTTAGTTGTTTTCTTGTCTGTTTCGGTAATCATCTTATCGGCGTGTGCCTTGCGTAATCCTTAAAACATTTTTAACTTCTAGACCCCATGGACTAAATCTACACAGTGTTTAAACGAAGCATTCATAGGGTTTTGATTTATGATTTTGAATAGTGTTTGACGCCGTACCAAACATTCTTGTTTCAGTTTTTATAGTGGCAGTTGTTCTTTAACGGTGGATGGGGGAACCCGGTTACAATGTATCCGTCTCGCAAGTAAAGTGAGAAACTTTCTCACAAATATCAGCTTCGGTTCCAGTGGGGCTCGAACCTGCACTTACCAGAAATGAGAGACTTCATAGTTTAACGCGAAATCAATCGGCCATAATGGTCCCTGCATTATAGGATATATTTGACGAAAAGTGTTTCATAATCCCTACATCGACAGATATGTAGCCAAGGGAACTTTTGATTCTCAAGATATCACTCAGTTAATAGGACAACTGGCGAATTTGTTCGTTTGTTGTAGTACTGGGTTTCTATTGGGGTGGGGTGGGGTTATAATAGATAGTTACATAAAATATAACGTTAGATTACGGGATATTTGATGAATTTAAGCATAAACAATTTTCATTAATCAATTCTTTATATCAACTATTATATTTCTTTTTTTTTACAAAACTAACTGCACGTAATAAGTAACCGCCACGTTAACTTAAACTGTGTTTCCATATCCACCCTACCTGATGAGGGAATGGATGAATTAAAATATAAAATTCCAATAACGCCAAATGAAAGATATATTTGGGGAACGTTATGACCCCAAGATCTCATTCATTTATATATATATATATATATATATATATATATATATATATATATATATATATATATATATATATATATATATATATATATATATATATATATATGTTGTCCCATTAATTGAGTTTATTGTTGTTTTCACTAAGATCTAGTTCGATTCACATTTCGTTGGTAGTCTGAGCTTAGTTTTTTACTTATCCTTTTGTTTGATTTAAATCATTCATCAAGTGATGGACATTTTTCTCAAACAGAAGGGAAAACATTGCTGTGGTACATACTAAAGATGAAATTACACCACATTAGCCGGCTGCTGGTCCCTGACCGATAGAGTTAAATTGAGTATCGAGTAAATTTGGTGTCTTTGTGTCCTGATAACAGAATTTTAGAATTTTATTCTTTATCTAATACCTTCTATTCACTGAAACTAGAAAAAATTGACAATTTTCCCCCTCAAATCTCATTCCAGCAACATAATCTTTTTAGTAAATCTTTATTATGAAATCCAAATTCGCAATTTTTGTGAGTTAGTCGGACACCATAACATGAAAATCAGGCCTGGATTTCTCGAAATAAACTTAAGTCAAGTTTTAGACTGATAAGTCTGAGTTTTTACTCAAATATTTGAGTTTTTTCTCAAATCTGAGAAAACTCAATTCAGTGCATTTTTCAAAAAAAGTCTCAGTCGAATATTTAGCTTAAGTTGAGTAAAAACTTAAGTGACTTATGTAGCAGACTTAAGTAAAACATTTTATTAAAATATGGCCATAAAACAAAGGTAGATGTTGCGACTCTGATTAAGAATTTCGTGTATACAGACTTGTAGGCAGGTAAATACACTCAAACTTGAGTCTGATACTTTCGGGAAATTATGTTATACAACTAATACGCCGAGATTGTGTCTGAAATTGTCCTTTTCAGTTTCAATGTAACTTTTATGGATTTAATACAAGTCTGTCCTAATACTATCATCTTTGAAATGTTTGACGCATACCAAATAGGCCTAAAATGTGTAGGCTCTTCGACATGACTTCTAGGCCTAACTTCTTTGGAAACCGTATTCTGGCATGAAGTCGGTGTGACGTAAAACGAGGCAAGGAATGGGTGTTTTATAATGCTAATCAAATAAAGACAACAGTCAACACGTTGCCCGATGGGTGCTGAAGTATGTTTTAACACGATAAATAAATCTGTAACCACAGCAGATACATATATGACCACAGTTAACGAATATTTGTCACGATAGGATTTTTAATCGTCTTTAAAATATTTTTTTTAACATGCAGACTACATGGCATGTCATCACCCTGCAAGAACCCTAATTCTATTGAATGTGACGCAATTTGGGACACGGAATGGGTGATTTGATAACCCCATTAACAGACATCACCTGAAAGGTTGAATGAATCTTATACAAATATTTCAATATCGCTACCATTATATCTGATTTACTTTTGTACAATATGAAATTAGTTTGTCTATTATGGTAGATTTTAAAATCCATATTTTAAACACCAACATTATTTATCCTTTATAGATCCCCTTCATGGAGATGTCAATGTTATGGTTGCCGGCGAAAATCGATAGGCTTAGCTGTGATTTTAAGGTGCAGACTTTTTTAAAAGGTGGAATTTAAATTAAAAGAAAGACATTATGACCACAATAAACAATATTTAGTTGTTTTTTACCCGTTGGAAGATAGGGGATTTCCAAAAGGACCGCTTAGGGCAATGGAAAATTGCATTCATCTGAGTAAAAAATTCACTCAGCAGAGAAATAACTTTTGCTTCGAGAAATGTAACTTGAGAAAAATCTTAGCTGAGTTTAAGTTTGAGTTTTGAGATACAACTTAAGTAAAAACTTTTTTCTCGAGAAAGCCATGTCTGTGCATTATAAAGATAGTGAATGTTAAATTACAAAACAAATTTACTGAAAAGAGTATGTTCCCGACTTGCCAACCTTGAAAAAATTTTCATGGGGGACGATTTTTTAATCTCATGGGGGAAACTCTAAATTCTATCAAGAATTAATAAGAAATTAAAAATTTTTCATGGGGGGATATACACTTTTCTTGAAGAAATTATCAAAATTTTACATAAAAATAGATAGTTCCCCTACTTATGGCAAGTATGATATTCTTAGAATTAAAATAGAGGAGACAGATCTACTGATACATATTTGATTAACACGAATTATTTATTTTGAAATCAGCCATTTCCGGAAAACAACTTCCTATTTTAGCGAGGTCACACTGGATGTTGCAATTGCAAAATTTTTTCCATATATTTGTGAAAAAAAGAATAACAAAAAAAAGCAATCGCCTATTGTAATTGTGCATACAATTATTTTAGAATTAACAGTCAACTCATACCCTGACCAACTCGAACCAAAGTCATCATGTACCCAAAAAGTTAAGTCTTACCAAATCGGAGAAGTCAACCTATACACAACATAGGTCATCCTGTACCCAAGAAAATTTATTAGATAAAATGATGTTGTACTTTAATCGGTAAAGTAAAATTGTTCCCAAGAAAAATCATTAATTAAAATGAACCATCCAGAAAATGTATGAAATAAAATGAAGTTGTATCCTAATCACAGAGATCAACTCATACCTAAGAAAATTAATGAAATAAATGAAGTTGTATTCTAAATTTATCAAGTACGGGCCAATGGATTTATGTATGAGTATCCTAGTTCTTAATCTCAGCAAAACTTACAGGTACCGTAACTAGTAGCCTAACAAAGAAGATAAAATGTAATAACTGATTTTAATTTTGAAAATATAAGTTGAAAACAAATACAGCAAATATTTGATCTATTATTTTTGGTAAACAAAAAAATGTAACATGTCACCATGCTGTAATTAAATTTTATCAGATAATGAATATTTAGTAGGAATGGTGGTCTTACTGTCCATGTAATTTTTGTTGATTTTATGAGTAATTGTTACTCCACATTTTCACTTTATGTATAAGTCCAGTGTGTTGCAGTGGAAATTCTACAAAATTTTGCCAGGTAAACTGCAACAATGTTCCTTGGGCTCGTTTTACAAAAAGTTCTAAATTCTAAGTCTTAGTCCTAATTGTCATGGGACTGACCAATCAGCGATGCGTTGCCATGGTAGTTAGTTTATGACACTCCTAGTCGTAATTCCATCGTTAGGAAACTTTGATGGTTTAAAAAAGTGTACACTAACTCCGTGTGATTCATTGATAATTCTTAGATATTGGATAAGGTTGCACTTGTAAAATATCATATATGGTGTATAGCTATATCTTAAAATTTTATTTGTAGCAATCCTTTCAAAATTAGATTCAAACAGTATTATCTTTGTTTCAAGGTCATGGTTGAAGATTGTAAAAAGTAGGTCAAATGGCATTGTCTAGGTCATGAGATCAAATGTTATGCTACCATCTAAAAGAGCTAATTATAAGGGTTGCACATGGAAAATATCAAATATGGTGTAAAGCTATATATTAAAATTTTACATGTGCAATCCTTTGAAAATTAGGGTCAAATGGCATTATCTGTGTCTCAAGGTCATGGTAAAAGATTGTAAAAAGTAGGTCAAATGGCATTATCTAGGTCATGAGGTCAAAGGTCATCGTACCATCTGAGTAAACAGATTATAAGGATAACACATGCAAAGTATCAAAGCTCTACTCCTGTTATTTTTAAAAATATAGTCAAGATTAATGTTTTTGAAAAGGCGGTAAGATTCAAAGGTCAAGGTCATTAGGTCAATGTGAAGGTACATGTACCACTGGATACCCTACATCACAAAGAATGTGCATTTGAAATTTCAATCTCACATCATACAATTACATAATTCAAAATAAATAGCCTAATCTGAAGGTTTTGTCTATCTATGATGCCAATGCAAGGGGGAAAATCAGATTTCTGGAATTTTTGACCTGGCAATCTAAAAAATGGGGTGGGGGGTATTGCCAGATAGACACTTGTCTAAAACAAAAACTGAACGGTGCTTTTTTTTCTTATTTACATATATTACAGGTGTATTGTTCTAAATATATTTTGGAATATCTTATTACATGCAGTGATTTTCAGTTTTGAGAAATTGGTGTGTAAAGAGTACCATGGTTATCCAGTTTTTTGGTATATTACTATTTATAGTAACGCTTTTTAACTGATAAATTCTTTTTGGAAGATAAAAGAAAAAAACAATTGGTAATATTTTTATAACGCGTCTTTGTACCTTTCAGAACATACTATATTAACCAATAAAAAACATCATATTTTCACAAAATTAATATTTTCCCCACCCCATATGGTTACCAGTAGTAAAAAGGGGGGTACTTTCCGTATCCCATAGCAACCAACCCAAACAGAATTTATGGTGATTTTTTCTTTTTATAAAAGGGACCGCCTATCCTCCAATATCACAATTTCCATTACAAATGCTGCATATCATGTATTTCATATTTTGGCCTATTATGGGTCGGATACCTTAAACAGACAGACAAAAAAAAAAACGATTATTAGACAAACAGGCAAAAAAGCAGGCAAAATAGACCAACGCACAAACATTCTATAATAAAAACAAGCAAAAAAAAGAAAAAAATGAAACAATATGGGCCCGATTTTTTTTTATTTTCGTTTAACTTACCTGTCCTACTCGCACATATTCATCTCGTCTGGCTTCCTCTTTCCTCGTTATTTGTGGATCTTGAATGACGTCACTGAATGCTCTTCTATAGAGTAAACTGTTCTATAAAATAATCGGAAGTGGATTTTTGAAATAATTGGTTCTGACATTATTTTGTCTCAGGGATGATTATACTCTATATTCGGTGCATAATGAATTCAGTTTAATGGTTTGAAGACTTACAGACATTTCTCATAAACGTCAAAGACACAATAAAATTCCTACATCTAGTATTCAACCTTTTATAATGGTTTATGATATGAAATATTGATTTTTGGTTTCCCTATTCACGGAATGTCGCTTGGATTTATAAAACTAAGTAAAATATGTGATTAATATGAGGAAATTAAGCTGATCATTACAGAAATCTCTAATCATATTGTTGTCGGTAGAACCCCAATGATCAGTGAAATGTTCAAATTCCATCACACATTTGCCTTTGTAGTACAATGCGTCCGAGTGTTGTCAAATACAGAGAGAGAGTGAGAGAGAGAGAGAGAGAGAGAGAGAGAGAGAGAGAGAGAGAGAGAGAGAGAGAGAGAGAGAGAGAGAGAGAGAGAGAGATTCATTTTATAAAGCAATATAATTTCCTAAATGTATAGTTAACACTTCTCATGCTGAACACGATACACTTAATGACCAATATTTTGTACGTCATCAAAACCCTTGTAACGAATGTTACACCCAAGTTTACGCATTCCTCTGATAAACTCTTAACATTACTCTTAACATTACTCATTAGTCGTTGCAAGTCACAAGATTATTTCGGTAGCAAAGGTTAGTTAAAGTAATTTGTTTATACTTAAGGACTTCAGTTGACCACAACCAGAAGTAGAAGTAATCAGCTAAAAACCAATCATCTTTAAAAGGAACGTGTCATAAAACAACATCTAACAAAAGCTTCATCTTATTCCTAGAAAGATGCGTGTTAGTTGCACGCGATAACCTCATGCATGTCGTCTTCATATGATAAATTAAAAAAAACATATAATGCACTTTTAGTGAACTATTAATTCTGTTATGTGTATTCAGCACTAAATAAATCGAAAAGCTACAGCATAAACCAAGCATATTTTCATCTAAAATCGTCCAAATTTATTTGACCTCGATATATTTTGAGGAAATTTATCCGAGCTAGAAACCCTTTACCAGATAATATAAGTGTCGGTCTTTACATGTAACAGTTGCATAGATACTACTTATTACATTTATAAACATTTTTACACGTACTTATAACGTTTATAAACATGATTTTACACGTGCTTATAACGTTTATAAACATGATTTTACACGTATCTAGTTACACTGAACACGCATTTGTCATTTTTGGAGTACAATGCAATACGGATGGCAAATGTGCACTTTTAAAAAAAATTGCTCACAAACATTGAAGTTATTGCATTATAAATCACAGATGTTTGCGACTAATGACATTTTTTCAATACCTACATCACGTATAGGTATCATATTGAATCATATCTTTGATTTGTTGTGTTTTAGCAGAGAAACTAATCGTCAATCAGATATTGATAGTGATTAGAATAGTAAGACGATATCCATGCAGATATTAGATGTGTAGATATCTATTATACAAAGATCGATTTATTCATATTATTTATCTTATCGATAAGAAATATATTATGTACAGGATGTTTAAAAATTTGTCTCGATTTTACCGTTCAATAGAATATGTTACAAGTTGCATATCAATCTTACGGAAATATCAAATTAAAGACTAAATTGAAAAGTCCAAACATGTGAATTTGAATTTTGAATGTTGTTTTACACCACACTCAACAATTCTTCAGTCATTTGGTGGCGGCCAGTTTTTAATGGTGGAGGAGGGAACCCCGTTATAAAGTACACGGGAAGAGCCCCCCCCCATCCCCCCCCCCCCCGACATGAGATGAGGTGTCATAGATTTGCGGTAACTGTAGCTCGCCGAGAGAGACTGCGGTCGATTTCAAACTGCAACAGGAGGTACACCCTGTATTTACCACGGATACTCAACAACCATCATAGCAATTCAAAATAGAGATATTGATATTAAACATTAGATCACCACTGAATTAAAGAAAATTGGTATGTCAAACTGCCGGACAAGCAAACAACTCTCTGTGGAAAATGTTATTCTGTTATGGATTTATATCACGAGTTATCAATTGCAAGGTGACTGTTTACCTTGTTTAATTCGGTCATGTATTCTTCATGAGTATTTTTGATCAACATTTCCAAGGTTCGTTCTCTTTTCTGTGTAAACATCGGGTTATTGACGGCTGCTTTTTCTCCGTTTATTACTGAAATGTATGAAACTTTTAAGAATATACAATTTCACTTGAAAAAAAACGTAAGTGGGTACAATTTTAGTTCATCGATTTTCTTTTACTCTTGACATTGTAAGATATAGTCAATAGCAACAACATCTACTATCAATCTGTATGTTGAAATCAACACGATCTGCAGATTGTCAATGTACTTTAAACGTTATTTAGCATCTCTAAAAAAATTCGAGTATTGTTATAGTGAAAAAAGAAGTCATTGATTTTTCTGTGGTACTGAATTTGATATGGTGTTGTCTTCAGAAATTTGAATAAAATGGCGTATATAAGATATTTCAATAGACGTAAATTCTAAAAGAACATATATCAGAGAACTGGCAAATAAATATCAGTGCAATATGCTATTGTAAGATTAAATTGGTAGAAATCGAACAGGCCTGGAAAATGTAAAAGTGAGACCAGATGCCACGGATGATGTCATATAATCTATTCTACCTTGTTTTTCCAATGTATCTTAATAAACTTGTTTATAAAAATGTACTTGTATATATTAACTTACATTTTACGAGCAGGAAATCTCGGAATTCTTGGTGATCATAGAAAACAGGTGGTGATGGTAGAGGTGGTCCGAATAAAGGGACCGATTCTTCGGAATAAACATTCAATCGGTACGATTCGTCTGACGGGTTATAACATACAACAGCAAAGATATCTAATATACAATTAAGGAATTTATAATTCTATTACAAGTATATGTGTTCAAAACACCGATTGATTGGTATATAAATAGATAAACTGAGATAACACTATGTATTAATTACCCAGGTGAATATCAATGATAGACTACTGGGAATACAAATATCATAAACACAATACCAAAGTTAAACAATTACAAATAATGTTATGTACTGTACGAACACGACCTATTCTTAAATGCTAACAACAGTTTCTGGGTTTAAGTTCTAAAAGAATACTGAATAAATCGCCTCCAAGCAGACAGGAAATGAAGGTCAATGTAAAAGAATTGTTTCTTGACCTTTATATCACAATAATGAACATTTCTTATTCTTCAGTATGTTACTTTTGTTATTTCTTATCATTTCTGTTAATATGATTAAATAAATCATCTGCAATATTATAGCCTCTAATGGAAACTATACAACAATATTTGCATCTAACATCTCTTTTTCATTTATTGCTGTGTTCCTGATTAACAAACATCTTTTATATTACTCCTATCATGCAATCAATTTTTCTCCTTTTTATCATGACAAGAAAACTTACAAAGAAAACGCATTAGAAATTTGTTGTAAGTCATTTATATTCCATGCTTTTAAAACGCATTAGAAATTTGTTGTAAGTCATTTATATTCCATGCTTTTAAAGGATACGTGTAAATCTTGATTTGATCATGGAAGGATTGAACAATGGAATTTTTGGTGAATCACATTCAAAAAATATGATGTTGACGATATCATTTCCAATATGACGTTTTCTCTCAACCTGCAAAATGATTTAATGTAAAATTATTCATATTATACATATTCTCTCAAAGGGGCAGTATCCGTGCTTTACCTCCTAGATTAATGTACAATAACAAATAAGATATCTACAGATAAAGCTGTTATATGCCTATGTACATGTAAAGCTCTTTTTTTGTTATTGTATATCAATCTACGTAGTGAAAAACGAACCATTCTAGTATAAATATTTAAGAATATTCATAGATCAAATACAAACCTGGCAAATATTAAACAAATAGGGATGTCGGCTGTAAAGGACAATATGAAACTGATAATCCCTTATCATAGTTCAATAGTGATATAGTATAAAAGTAATCTATAATTCATATGCCTACACCAACAATTACATCGGTAAATATACCCACTGCGTAAAATAAATCTCATCAAACTGAATATGAAAAAAATATACATTTGTTGATTTGCAACAGTTCGCCAAGAGCCGTAACCGTAAAGCAACATACATCATCAATAGGGTAAACTCAAAATTCTTCTCAAGAAATAGAAAATGTAATACTTTACACTAATAGTTAATTTTTACTGCTTATCATCTAAAAAATTGATTTTGCTTTCAAATTTGTGAAAATGGAAAATAAATTATTCAATACCTGTTGTTTATTGTCTTTTGAATGTGGTAACAACGTGGAAACGTGGAACATTATCTCATGACCTTCATATACAGTGTACACAGATTCTGACCCTGTCGAATTTGCTGAAAATAGTAATTTTGTATTTTATTGTATGCTTTAGTTAAAGAAAAGATATATTTATATACATGTATGCAGAGAACCACCAATTATTCTTTTGTTCATTTAGTCTGTTATTTAACGTTTCTCTACAGCATATCCGACAAATTTTCTATTGATGGTAAATGGATGCATTTTAATGGCGATGTAATAAAGTGCAAACGCAAAAGAAAGATTGCCGAAAATTCCAGCAAACCGTACAAATTTGAGATAAAATTTATAATTCTTCAAATCGTCTCAGACATAGAATACTTCTTAAAGTGTTCTATTATTATTATTTCGAACACGAGGAAGGAGGGGTCTTTTTCCAAGTAGTTAGAGCATCAGGCGTTTTACGTCAAATATTGCTATCATTTTGGGGTACTACGTAACCGGGCTCTGTCCTCCAGCTATTATATATGACTGCCACTCTATAACTGAAAATGCCAATGTGGTATAAAACACAATTTAACAAAAGCCAAATAAGAATACAATTTTATCAATATTACAACCTATGATTTGTGTCCTTCATTTCCATAGTTTTAAATGTGTATTTCTCTCATTTGAGAACTATTTTTTTCGCAAATTTAAATGTTGGAAACTGTCACATTATCCATACCCAAAATGCTGGAGCAATGTATACGTCCGTTTGTAAATGTAGAAGAATGCACTCACTCTTTTAAACTATTTCAACGTGAGAGACAGTCAAACGCCACTTCAATGGAGAGATCGGGGAATTGCAATGCCCGTGCACAATAATTTGTTCAATCGGATTAAGATCTCTCTATATTTCCCTAAAATGATGTTAGATTTGTATCTATATCCTGGATATTCTATTGATTTATACTTTGGTATTTGAGATTTTTTATATTGTATTACTCTCTAGAAAAAATTATGTGACACGAATGGATAAAACATCCACAGGGAATGCATTATTCACTTACTATAGATATAAATTCATTTTTATTCCCTTTTAATGTCTTGAGAAAATAGATTAATGATATTAATCCTCAGGTAAAACAGTGTAATAAATTTAAAATGTAGGAACGATCAAAAGAAATAATACGGTTTAATTAGTACCGCGAGACAAATACAGAGATATCGAATGTTAATAGACAATTAATGTGATCATCTTTACCAGATCAAATAATTTATACCTCAATTGTACCGAGTTACTTGATGAAATTTTAATTCTTTTACCAATCGATACCTGAAATCAGTCTCCCATATGAATCTTGACAATATTCTAGCGTTTGGTATAACCTGTTGCTAGGATATGTTTACTTCTCCATAGCAACTAATCGCACTTTTTGAAAATTGGAGGAGTAAACGTCTTTGTCGACTAGTTACGCCCACTATATCTGTTGTAATCACACCCATTTTAACTTCATCGGACTTACAGTAGTTCCAGAAAGAGAGAGAGAGAGAGAGAGAGAGAGAGAGAGAGAGAGAGAGAGAGAGAGAGAGAGAGAGAGAGAGAGAGAGAGAGAGAGAGACATAAAGAGAAAGAGAGAGAGAGAGACATAAAGAGACAGACAGAGACAAACAGAGAGAGAAATGAAAGAAATAGAGAGAGACAGAGACAGACAGAAAGAGACAGAGAGAGAGGCAGACAGAGAGAGAGAAAGAGAGAGAGAGAGAGAGAGAGAGAGAGAGAGAGAGAGAGAGAGAGAGAGAGAGAGAGAGAGAGAGAGAGAGAGAGAGAGAGAGAGAGAGAGAGAGAGAGAGAGAGAGAGAGAGGAGACAGCGAGACCTACATTTCACATCAAGACCAGCTCTAAATTTTGCCCAACCCTTTAGCTGTATCGTGTTGCCAAGTAAAGTTGTAAAACGCTCAAAATGTGTACTTCCATTTTCTGAAGAAAAGACAAAAAATCTAAATGAATCAATAAGAATATTTATACTAATGCTCTTTCATATATATTCTGTTTACGTTGGTGCACTGTTTTCTATATTCATTTATTTTATGCTTCTGATGAATGTTGTTTCTCAATTACGTACATAATTACAATTTTTGCACAAATAGCAAAATACATGGAAAACATTAAAACTACATAATAGGGAAGTTATACGATTCAATCTGTCCTTTGTTTTAAGTTTTGTAATATATCGAAGCAATTTCAGATCCTATGTCAAAACACGTATTAATATATGTAGGGAATTGTTCGTAATTAACCACAATGCATAGAATTGTTCGTAAGTTACTACAATGGATGGAATTGTTCGTAATTAAGTACAATGCCGAGAATTGTTCGTAATAAAATACAATGTAGATGTATCCAAATGCACAAACCACGGCTTGAACTATAAAATGATGAATATGAAGTGGCAAATCGACATTCTCTCAAAAATAAAAAAATAATAATAATAACAATGATAAATAAACAAAAATAAAAACATAAGTGTTTACGGGTTAGACATTGCTATATGCATTACTGTTGCCGAAACTATAGTAGTACAAAGATGACTTTTTAAAAGTGTCTATATCGCCTGTATAACTAATATTTGCGACAAGACGTTCTAGCTTGGCTTCTACAGTACTGTTTCATAGATCTGTGGTGCCTTATATAGTACTTTATCTTCGATCTACTTGATCTTTGGTACTATATCGTTGTTCTACTTGATCGATAGTATCGTTAATGATATTGCTCCGTAGTACTTCATCATCGATATACGTGATCGGTAGTACTTCATCATCGATATACGTGGTCGGTAGTAATTTATCATCGATCTACGTGTTCGGTAGTTATTTATCATCGATCGACGTGATTGGTAGTACTTCATCATCGATATACGTGGTCGGTAGTAATTTATCATCGATCTACGCGATCAGTAGTACTTCATCGGAAGTACTTTACAGTCGATCTGATTAATCAGTAGTACTATATCTATACTTAATCAATAGTGTTGTATTGTGGATCCACGTGATCGGTAGTAGTTCATCATCGATATAAGTGATAGGTAGTAGTATATCATCGATTTACTGGATCGATAGTACCTAATCATCGATCTAATTGATTGTTAGCACTTTATCGTCGTCAGTATAACTATATCGTCGATATACTTTATTGATAGTACTGTATCGTCGATTTACGTGCTAGGTAGTACTTCATCTTTCTTATACTTGATATATAGTACTTCATTGTCGATATAATTTAAATCAAATACTTTTGCTTATCAAAATATAAGAATGCGTCATGACTCCTACCGTTGCTATAAAACTCGTCGTCCGTCGTTTGGTTGATTTTGCCATAGACAACTCCAAACTTAAAATTCACCGAACCCTGAAATAGGATAAATAACATGATATAACCAATAAAACGTGTCTGTTTAGAACACCTTTAATTATACAATATTAGAACATCGCATGATAAATCATTGAAACTCAATGGGTATAGTCAATGCTATTATCAAGCGATAGTTTCCGGTGCTCAGTACCGGATACTATTGTGGCAATTACCGGGTACTGTTACTTCTTGGATATCTTCCATCAACAAAAATACTTACAGCACTGTTAGATTATTGCCTAATAACCCTTTCAACGATAACTGCGGTCCTATAACTTGGGACGGTAAAATGATACAGATTCTCGCAAAAACATGAACGTCGTCACAAAAACTGATTGTTTCGTGATGTCATTTTCCGGAGAATCTGTATCATTTGTAGTAAAAAAAATACAGGTCTGTCGTTACAGTGAAAATGTATGTAATGCAATTAACGGAAATTCCCAGAAAAGTGTATAGGATGACCAATCAAAAGGACAAAATACAAACATATCTGGACATAAAAATGACTAACTGTATTAAATTATGAACTATATAAAGATAAAACAAAAATAATACTTAATGGAGAAGACAACACATCACATTTATAGTTTCAGATTGATTTTACATTATTCAAAATGGAAAAACAGACGTTATCGTTTAACTTGACTTTTGGAAGCACTACTTCAGACGCGTTACAGAAACCAATAAATACTGAAAAACCATTGACTTATTTGTGATGTAATTTGATTCGTGTCAATTTCTTAAGCATCGCGAACAAAAAATCGATATAACACCATTGAAGTTAATATTCACTAAATCTTACATAGGCACGATACGATAATGAATTATACAGCAAACAGATCATGCAGAAAAATGTTCTGTAAGAGACGTTAAACTTGTACGGCGGTATGTGCTATCGTGTTATGTTCCATACTACAAATGTACAATTGTTGTCCATCGATCTTATGTAAAACCTGAAAATACCTAAACAAACTACTCTCCAAAGTATCATTATCTATTACAATTATAATCATTATCATCATCATTATCATTACTATGATTATTATATTTTGTAGTAGTAGTAGTAATAGTAGTAGTAGTAGTAGTAGAAGTAGTAGTTGTAGTAGTAGTAGTAGTAGTAGTAGTAGTAGTAGTAGTAGTAGTAGTAGTAGTAGTAGTAGTAGTAGTAGTAGTAGTAGTAGTGGTAATAGTAGTAGTAGTAGTAGTAATAGTAGTAGTTTTTGTTGGTTCTGACCCGCCTTCTTTTTCCATCTAGTTATTTATATCATCCCTACTACTGCACAAGAAAAATAGAAAAATATAATAATCTACATGTATAAATAAAATAAACAAACCTCTTGTTCCTCTAAAACTAAAAGGTCCTTTTGAATCTCCGGATCAAAAATTTCCTTGGGTCCCTTTTCTATCTTATCCAAGCCAAAATGACTGAAATATAGCACACATAGTTAATGAAAGTCCGTAAAAATAAATAAGACACTTAATATGGAAAAGGATTAAAATGATAATTTATAAGGTTGTGAAGCAAAATGAACACTTATTCTTAAAAGGAAACTGATTTTGCTAAAAACTTTAATCTCCGCTCTCTGTATGGGTTTACATTTTTAAAATATATTTTATCTTCCTGGTCAAGATCATCACCCTTAAAGGGGCGAAAGATTTTTCTAATTCTTTTCTTTTTTTACTATTTAGATTGATTTAAAATTACAAAAAATATATATACACAGAAATAAAAACTCTAAAATTCCTGTAAATGTTGTGAAAATTGCTTGATAAACCCAGTTTTGCAATTATTCACTTGCAATTGATTCATTCAACTTTACTATTTGTATATGTATACCACATCTGACCTTACCTTATTTGCACAAAATGTATAGGAATATACGATTTTTTTATCTGTTATTGTACATTAAGTACAAGGTGTAAAAGTAGCATTGAAATCGTAATATGTTTTGGTAAACACAGCTAATGCCCCTTTATTACAAATATGAAGGTGAAGCTGTTTGTTTTCTTCTTGCATTTGTTTTTGTTGATATATATGAAATTGCAAATCAATTATAAATGATGACGATTTTTGAAAACTATGATTTTTGTAAGGAAGAAATTATTTAGTTAGTGTCAGAATCTACATTCTGACGCCCAGTTTGTAGCATATATATATATATAAATAATAATAATAATAATAATAATAATAATAATAATAATAATAATAATAATAATAATAATAATAATAATAAAGATTAAATGATTACAAGGCTCGTGGCACAAAGTGGTTGATCTGTGAGTTTGTTTTGACTTCTACTTGAATCGACCGCCTCCCGGAAAAGACATCTTGAAATAGCTTTATGTTCCGATTTACTGCGAAATACCGAATGAAAGAAAAATATACTTAAGAATGTTCTTAAAAAGATAAATAATGTTTAAAACAGTGTCTGTTTTATTGAATTATTTGTGATTAATTAAGTATTTTTAGTGCTTTATAAAGTTACACAGACAATTATGTGGACGATTGGTTTAACCATCGCGCCTTATTAGCCACCAAATGTTTTCATCTTTTGTCGGCTCCAATTCGGATTATCCAACGCGTATCGATAATGTACCACAGCTTCAAATCCATTAGTAAAACTGAGCGCTATCATGTAATTGCAAAATTGTTTTGTGTGGTATAAAATTTAAAAAAAAACAATGTGACTAAGAATAAAGCTAAAATAAAGACCAGTCTTTGATGCCACTTATCTACGATACAAAGAATAAAGGGTTATCTTTGTAAGATTAGTCGATGCAAAAAGTAGGTATTGTTTATTGACGAATAATTCGTGAAGAGGCTTGCTTACATCCGAGAAGTATTTTATGTAAATATGAAATATGAGGAGGAACAAACACATGAGTCAGCACTGGGTTCCTGTTGTTATCGATGTATTAAAAAGAATGCAAGCATTCTCTGATGGAAGATGTATACATGTACTATTATATCATTAAAAGTGCATATCTCTCTCTCTCTCTCTCTCTCTCTCTCTCTCTCTCTCTCTCTCTCTCTCTCTCTCTCTCTCTCTCTCTCTCTCTCTCTCTCTCTCTCTCTCTCTCTCTCTCTCTCTCTCTCCAGACAACACTACCTATAACGAAGAGGAAGGGTGATAGATTTAAACCTCAATATAGTCGGATTTCGTTATTGAGATTCATATAATACAATACAAGAAATTCACAGGGATGAAATGTGCCCTCGCTGTAACCGGTATTTCTTTATATACCGTCTGGTTATAAGTGGAGTTCACTGTATATACAATCAAGCAAATGAACGATTCTTTTGATTCTGGTTGGAATATTAGTTTACTTTAATGTCTAAATATAGCACATTCATTTTGCTTTGGTTTTTTTTTTTTGTCTTTAATATTTTAATTAATGTAGCAGCATTTCAAATACCTTATATACACATACCTTAGGATAGATTTTACACTCTGTTGTTTACTCGAGTTGTAAGGAAGGCATATTTTCTTTGCACCCTGAAAAATTCCAATAAGCTGCATTAATCGTGATATAGATGATAAGTCTTTATCATTTGCCTAGTAATTTACACCAGTCGATTTGTATTGTACACAGGAGAATGTGAAATTCAAACACTAAAGAAGTGGATATATCACCAATAGTTTGCCAATGGAGACTGGCAAAATGTCATCGGAATGGCTCTTTGAATCCACATGGAAGTTTCATTCACTGAACAAGTTTCCCTAAATTAAATTGTATTTAATCCAATAGTTAATTGTTGAAAGCAATTTTATACATGCATGTCTACGGCTCATCGCACGTTGTGTACCTACTGGGCAAAACGCACCTCCGGCGCTGAAGATTGATGTAACCTTGCAAATAGCACATTGACCCTCTTTATCAGTCGTGAATTAAACTACCGAATTCACGATAGCAAAGAAATTTCATTTTCACTTGTCAACTTTTGTAAAATTTAGGTTTCAGAATTTAAAATGTAGTATGGACCTTTTTATAATGCTGGGTACATCTATAACTGGCAATAGAAACAGAGGAACCGTTGGTAAATCTTTAAAACTATATGAGTAACATTGTCTTACATCTTTAAGTAATTTACACAAATTTATTATAATTTATTCGTCTTTATGAACATTCATACTCGTATATGTAATCGTATAAAATATACCGATAACTTACCCTTTTTCTCCATAATATAGCACGGTATTGCGGAACTGTTTGATTGGTAGCATCGGTAACAATAACGGAGAGGATGAAAGGCTCCTTTTCACTGTCAGAGCCGACGTAATTTTGGTGTACTAAAATTAAACATACAATCGTAAGTGTTGAAAAGACTCAGTCTGGAGGTTTGTATGTAGATATACAAAATATAACAGGGACGATCACGACGATAATAATAATAATAATAATAATAATAATAATAATAATAATAATAATAATAATAATAATATCAATATCAGACAATATTTAACTGAATTTTAAATGATTTCGACTATATCTTCTATCGTGATTTTTACGGATAACTACATCGTAGATGACCCCCGTTAAAAAATTAGTTTACTTGTTGCTTGGAAATCATGAGTAATCCTTGATTTAATGTATTATATCACACATAACACATCAAAACAAAATAATTGCACGCAATATCTGCGCGACACTGCTCCTTTATCGAACAGTATATGGTTTTTCGTATTGTTTTTTATCAATTTGTAGTTTTACATTGTGGTTTACATAAGTTATAGTACTTACGTTTCCCTAGAAAATATTTGAAGTACCATCGTGTCTGAAACTCTGGATTTTCTAAATGAATTGGACTATTCAATGATGGCTAAAATAAAAATAGAAAATAAAATTCATGTAAACAACATAACAAGATGGTAGTAGTAGTAGTAGTAGTAGTAGTAGTAGTAGTAGTAGTAGTAGTAGTAGTAGTAGTAGTAGTAGCAGTAGCAGTAGTAGTAGTAGTAGTAGCAGCAGCAGCAGCAGTAGTAGTAGTAGTAGTAGTAGTAGTAGTAGTAGTAGTAGTAGTAGTAGTAGTAGTAGTAGCAGTAGTAGCAGCATCAGCAGCAGCAGTAGTGGTAGTAGTAGAAGTAGCAGCAGCAGCAGCAGCAGCAGTAGTAGTAGTAGTAGTAGTAGTAGTAGCAGTAGTAGTAGTAGTAGTAGTAGTAGTAGTAGTAGTAGTAGCAGTAGTAGTAGTCAGTAGTAGTAGTGGTGGTAGTTGAAAATGAGCGCCCCCTTCTTGAAGACGATTGATTATTGAGTGTTATTTTGATATTGTAGTAGTAGTATAGTAGTAGTAGTAGTATAGCAGTTGAAAATGAGCGCCCCCTTCTTGAAGACGATTGATTATTGAATGTTTTCCGTACTGACAATCAGCGTTTTCTCTATTGCATTCCGTACTGACAATCAGCGAACGCCTCGTGTCATCACCGAATAAAACATGATAATAACAGATTAAAATTATTTTAGATTTCAAATATTGAAATTTGTATTCGTACCTCATCCCCTTCAATATCTCCTGTTTCAACTCTAAACATTTCAGTTGCATGACTTTGTGTATCTGCATCGAATGATGTCAACTGTAAAAACAAAAACAAAAAATGTAAAAGGAACATCCCACCTCTTGGTTTCCAGAGGTCCGTGTTTGTCCATTTTTACCGGATTTGTATCTATGTCCTGGACATTCTATTGATTTATACTTTGGTATCTGAAATTTTTATATTAGTATATTGCATACTAGGTAAAATAATTCCAATTGCTCTTTTGTTTGCTTTCTAAATAATGGAGAGACTACATATTATGACTTTTGTAGTTTCAAAATAGTGAACATATGTACTCCAGAATGTGTTTAAAAATACTGTAAACGTGGAACGCATACGGTGATTTACACATAATACGCGATTAAGTGTTTTCCATGTAAATTACCCCCGTGTACAAGTCCCACAATTGTGGTAAGTATAATCGTCTAATGCAGGACTGCTAACAGTAAGGAGTGACAGTACCTATGCGTATGGTTTTGAAGAAAAAAATCGCATAATTAACAACACGCGGAAATATCCATGTGTATAGTACGCCAGATAAGGTCTTTGCGAATAAAAGGTGATTTGAAAGTAAGTCAAAATAGTGGCCTACTTGATCTGATAAAATACAGACGATACAATAACGGAAACGGGATGGGTTAATTTGGTAATATGAATACAGCATGATACAATATTTTCGCATTTCCGTTGCGTGTGATATATCATTTCAATGCCTGGATTTGAAAATGAAATATGTTGAAAAAAAGATAAAGGAGTGAATGTTATACAAAAAACAAAACGTCAAATAAGTGATTAAGCACAGCACAAATACAACAGCACTTTTTATCTTATCCACAGCACTAGGAAGATCAATAAATAGTTAACTAAATATTCACCAGAAACAGCGGGTAAATTGCTATCAGATGTAATTACAGTGTTATTTTATTTATAACCCTCGCAGAATCACCTTAAATGAAGTCGAGTTTCCGTCAATTTTCTTTATCTATTCAATTCTAGAATAGCCGTGTGACATAAATTATGAGTTTTAGAATGATTAAGTGTTCGGCACAATATTTCAACAAGGCATTCATAGGGTATAATTGGGGGTCCCTTGTATTACAAATTTAGATATGTGAGGCGATAGAATATCGGATTCTGTCATAAAACAAAATGGTTCTGGACATGGTATCAAGGCCTTTCAACAACATACATCTATTTTATGTATTACAGCAGCATACATCAGACATTAAGCCCAGAGGTATTAATTTTAAACTTATAAATAAAGCTTTTCATTGATTGCCGTGTTCAGGGTTTTATATTTATTTCCACGTATTTGTTATAATTCCATGCTGGGTTGAAAATAACTACACGATTTTACAATAATTTGAATAAACAAAAACCGTTAACTTAATTTGATATTTGTGGCTTGGGTTTTAAATAATTTATATAAGGAACACGCACAGCTTCTTAATTTAAACATTTTGTATTGGATTATGACATAACACATATTAACATTGCAATAAGGGATTAGGAATTTGAAAAAGCGTACAGATCACATAAATCTACATCCCTATATGAAGAATAATATAATCTTATATGGGTGTGTGGAGTAGCTAAGGAAATATATACCCGAGTGGTATGAATCTAGAGGTTTTCCGAGATTTCTCTTTCCAACCAACACACCCATGTTTGATTATTTTTCACATATACTGCATGTCAATCTGACGCAAATTTTAATGTATTACATTCTCATCACATAGTCTTGCGTTTTAAAATTACATTGTGACGTCATATCGCGTGTAGCTTGTTTACATTTAATGGTATGGACAGAAAAATTCGGGCTTGGCAAAATGGTAGGTATGCCGTCCAAGGTTGAAGAAAAATAGTCATTTCTTAAGTTATTTTAAAATGTAACGAGAGACTTTGAGTGGACAGAGTAGTTCAATTGGTACAGCGCCAGATATATATGATATATATATATATATATATATGTGTGTGTGTGTGTGTGTGTGTGTGTGTGTGTGTGTGTGTGTGTGTGTGTGTGTGTGTGTGTGTGTGTGTGTGTGTGTGTGTGTGTGTGTGTGCGTTTGTGTGCTTTTTAGAGAAGCGTATGATGTAGTCGTTTTAGGACTATTTTAGTCACATTTCGCATCATATTATTTTTAATATCAGACATAAAGATGTTATTTTGATTTTCTAATTACGTCAATGATCAAAACGTTACGGGCAGTCAATAATTACGTGCGAAGGCTAATTTTTCAGTGAAATTCACGAGCCGCTTGAATCACATCAAAGAGAGAGTTATTATCATGTACAGTTGTGATTTAGTTGTTGCCTAATTACCTATTGGCTCGATCGATATTCTTGGTGTATGTAAATGTATGTACGTTATGTAAATTGAAATACCTGAATGTTTCAGGATCATCTATTAAGATATCGTCTACATTAGATACTTATATTGGCCCCTCAATATGTCAATTTGGTGTTCATGTAGAAGATTATAATTGCTCTATGACAAATTACGGCTGGCAAATGTCAGGTAAAATGATCTAATGTACATTGAAAATTGAAATTATACATATCAAAGTATGAATCGCCAAGAGTTTCAGGAGACAACAAAATCTGGTGCACGTGAACATTGGACAAACACGGATCTCTGAAAATTCAGAGGTGGGGTCATGTGCAAATGAAAGAGTAAGTATCCGCTGTTGACAGGCAACATCCGGTGCGAGTCCAAAGTCAAAGTCAAAAAAAAAAAAAAAGAAAAGAAAAAATAAGTGAGGAATAAATTCTCGTCTCAATCGCAATTCTATTTTCAAACGAAAAATACAACATCATATTAGCCTTAAAGTGATGAATACAACGTTCACCCAATTTAAAATACATATTAAAGTCATTATCTAATTTTAACTGATAGTTTCGTATTTTCGGAACGGATAGTCGTTATATTGTTCTTATGTATTTTGACGATATTAATTATTATATTTATGAAAAGCATAGATAATAAAGTATTGACCGCCAGGAGGTCTAAAAGACAATATTGAACAGAGATGGACTTCCGGTTAATCTAGAGGTGTGATCAAGAGCCATGGGTAAGTGTAGAAGTAAAATTAAAATCCAAACAAATGAGGAAGATTTTCTTTTCACATTAAATATAGCTAATTCAGTCACTACAATCGAAAATTTCAGTTAGTAGTTACCTATTGTTCATGAATAGTGACAAGATTACTGTGATTTTAAGTTTAATCCCTGCGCGTTTGTATAGCTCTATAATATGCGTTTGATGTTATTGTTTTGAGTCTCTCTCTCTCTCTCTCTCTCTCTCTCTCTCTCTCTCTCTCTCTCTCTCTCTCTCTCTCTCTCTCTCTCTCTCTCTCTCTCTCTCTCTCTCTCTCTCTCTCTCTCTCTCTCTCTCTCTCTCTCTCTCTCTCTCTCTGTTTGGGTTTTGGTCATTTAGACATATAAAATCCTCGTACTTCATAGCCAATTGGAGTTGTAGAGGTTGATGCTAAAATCATGGCTAAATACCATAATAAAGTTTATTTTTAAAAAAAGTAGTTGCAAACAATGCAATACAATTGAGACGAAAATGCAATTAACGGAATGTTGATTTTAAAAGTGATATTTTTTTTCTTGTGACAATAAATAGTAAATAAGAAGTATGCTTTTGTGTATGAAATTATATTTTGCAGAACAAGCTCAGGCATATCTTAACATCTGGGAGTCAAAAGGGATATCAGTCCTTAAATTTGGACAACTGACGATAGTAGAGTGAAAATCATCTCGTTTGTCGAAGAATTTTAATACAAGAGAGGGTAATTATATTTAAGTATCAATTTCCAAGCCAAATAAAACGTTTGATGCACAACAGAAAAAAAAACACGTACACGTTGTCACACTTTGAATACATCAGACTGCAGCTGTTAGCAGATAAATTTATACTAGTAAACAATCAAACAAGCTGCATAAAACCAAATTTATACCTAAACCAAGCATGTTGAAATACAAATAAACCCTAACGTCGAATTATCGAATACTGCTCATAATAGATCATGTCAAACATAAAGATTCAGAGAGAACCTTGTTCAAGTTTTCAATTATACGCTGACGCCATATATCCTAATAGCAACGAACCACGTAAATTACAATCTTCAGGTTTAATTACTTACGTATTCCACGGAGCCATAGTGTCGTCTGCTGAAGGCATCTCTTCTAACAGATAGTTCAGTGGCTGATGAACTACAAGAGAAAACAAATTCATTATATGCTCCTTGAATACGTTACAGCAATGCTAGCAAAATTAATAATCATTGGATTATTGAATGTTAGTATTCTTTAAGTTACAACGAGGAACAGTTATAATGTACCTCGATCTCCACCGCTCTTTTTATTCATCTTTTAAGCATTTTTGAGGGCCATTAAATTTTCCAAAAATATACTCTGCTAAGAAGATCCACAGATCTATGTAAATTAAATTCCACCATTCCGTGAGGCGATTACATAACGCTGTGGTTCATTTGGTACATATGTAAAGGCTTGGCATATAAACGTAGAGAATTAGGTCCCTGCTGACTATCAATGGATTTGCCAATAAATAAACAGGCTAATGAAATAGATATATTTGCATGTATTACTACAGCTTCATAGAATCAATTTGCCATTTAGTTTAAATATATATTATAATATTTATCATCGTCATTCCTTTCATAATGGGAATGATTAAAAAGGAAAGCATTATGCTTATTGGATTTCCATTCTCGAGAATAGGTAGAACTTCTTATGATGTCATTCTAGTAAAACAGTCGAACACGCTCAAAAGATCACTGATTTTCACAAATAACTTAAAACAAAATCATGATTCAAGTGATTATCTAATTGAAGGTTCCAACCATGCACTGTCGGCGTTACCTGATCAAATAAGTGCTTATCGGGAAATGCAAGACTATAATATGAATATATGTCAATAACATCCTTTCGGGCCCACACCGCATCGATGTTTACATGTCAAATCACCCCATGGGAAGGATTGTTTTCTGTGTCTGTCTAGGGAAATGATATTCTGAGTCAGTGTCTGGAAACAAATCTTACATGTCAACGATGCAGGGAGTGGGGGGGAGGGGGTCCGATCACATTTTCTGGATAGATATTCGTCCTCGTGGTTGGAAAGAAAAATATTTTACATCTTTATTCCAATTCATATCAACTGCCGGGGAAGAGGTCTTTGACCATGGCGATTTAAATTTTAGGTAATAAATAATAAAGACATTAAAAAATATTACACTTATAACAGTAATAATTCCTGTTTGTCACCATACCTAGGTGTATCCAGTGATGAAAAATGGGGTTTTTTTTGTAGCTTGTCCTAAACCAACCGAAAGGTGAAGGGAATTATCTGTATGATAATCAAAAAGTTACTCCGCATCAGTATTCATTAAAATAATTCGTGGATCAATTCAAACTAGTTTCTTGAAATTTATATAAATTATCATAATAGTAACTTAATCCAAATCGCGTCTCGCAGATCGACAACGAGTCTGTTACCGAGATGTGACCTGGCTCTTCGTGTCAAGGTAGTGATATAAGGATAAATTTAACATATACCCATCAATCATTTACTTAACATAAGTTAACAAAACAAACAATTGGAATCATTTATACATCGTTTATTTATTGAAAAAAACATTTGGAGAAACTTTGATATGGGAAAAGTAGTCTACCTCAGAAAGAAAACTGTGAACTGTGTACTACGTCATCAGTTTCAGAGAGTAATGATATGGATTCAGAGAACCACAGAGTTGTAATCAAGAAAGCTTAATTAAACTCTATGAAATCACCAGTATCATAACTCGGAACATCGAAAGGTATAAAAAACATAATACTTATCGCATAGTCAGTTACTAATAAAGATCAATATTCATACGCCAAAAAATTTTTGATAATGGTTTTGTAAGTAATTCCAATTTTGACGTGCTTTAATATAAAACATCTCAGATACCAAAATATAAACCTTTAGGATGTCCAGGATATAGATACAAATCTTGCAAAAATGGACAAACACGGACCTCTGGAAATCAAGAGGTGGGATCGGGTGCCATGGAGGAGTAAGCATCCCCTGTCGACCGGTCACACCCGCCGTGAGTCCACAGTCAAGTCCAAATGAAATACGTGAGGAACGAATCCTCGTCACAGTTGGTACAGACGTGTCAACAACCGCCAACAAAAAGGCAACTCAACATTTCACTTAGTGAAACAACTGTGAATTGTGTTAATATTTGTATTAACTATGTAAGTATGCTTTTATTGTTATTGCTCATGTCAATGTCTACAGAATGGGTGTATTAAAGTATTATTGCAAACATTCTGATAATGGTATTTTTAGTTTCTACAATTACTTTGTCAGAAAATGAGTGTCTAGAATACCATGAATAACGTAATTCTTATCTTGTAATCAGGTTTTACAAAGGATCGGTTATATTTATACACACATCACTATAATACCCCGAAGTGTCGGATCTATACAATAGAAACAAATTATATAACACGTGACAGGAATAAGGAATAGATATGCATTTCCGACTGTTTCATTTATCGATTTAGTGCACAATATATACAAATAATGAAACAACTTATATAACACATGACAGGAATATATATATATATATATATATATATATATATATATATATATATATATATATATATATATATATATACATATATATATAATAGAAAAAATAAATATGTTGGCCTTTATACACTTTCCTAATTGATGTTATATAAAATTGTTATACCAGAAAAATCGATATATATATATATATATATATACCACCCCCATATATATATATATATATATATATATATATATATATATATATATATATATATATATATATATATATATAATATATATATATATATGGGGGGTAGCGCGATTGCGTATACAGTTTTATATAGTGCAGAACAGATTGTATTTCCAGGTAAAAAGGGCCTGACACAACACAAGTGTCTTGAAAACAAAACCAAATATAAATATATATATAAAAGGCAAATAAAATGCCACATATAATGCACTTTCAAAATAAAAATTGCACGAATCCTTTCACCTTTTACTAAAATAATTAATCCGTCTTTGATACAGTACCCAACCAAAAATACTGACCCTTAAAGTGCTGTTTTTACATTACATTGATTTATACAATATACAACATGGTGAGACGATACATTTGTTCGGTACTGTTCAATGATGATTTTCCATTCTTGTCAATACGCTTTAAAAGAATTAGCAATAAATAGTACAAATCA
>BROG01000093.1:112500-167500 GCA_030159075.1 Atrina japonica | reverse complement strand
TTTTATTCCTCTTTTCCTTTTCCCCTCTTGTTTTATTTCACCTTTTTCCACTTTTTCTTTTTCTCTCCCTCTCTTTTTCCTTCTTTTTCTTTCGTTTCCTTCTTATTCGTTTCTTCTTTTTTCTTTTCTCTTTCTTTCCCCTTTCCCTTTTTTTCTTCGTTCTTCTCAGTCCTTCCTATTTCGTTCCCTTCTTTACTTTTCTTTGGGGGGGGGGGGGGGTTTTTTCACTTTTCTTTCCTTTTTCCTTATTTTTTTTTTTTTTCCCCCTTCTTCTTTCATGTTTCTTTCCTTCCCATTTCCTTTTTTTCTCTTTTTTCTTTCTTTCCCTTGTGTATTTTTTTTTTTTTTTTTTTTTTCTTTTTTTCCTCCTTCCTTTCACTTTATCCGCTTCTTTTTTTTTCACATCTTCTTTTCGTCTTTTTTCTTTTCTCCCATTTTTTTCACTTTTTTCTTTCTTCTTTTCAACTTTCTTTATTTTTCTCTCTTTCTTTTTTTTTCCTATATTTTCTTTTCTCCATTTCTTTTTCTCTTCTCTCTATTTTTTTTTTCCTCCTTTCTCCCCGCTTATTTTCTCTCTCTCTACTTTTTTTCGTTTCCCTTTTTTTTTTTCTTCCTTTCCCCTCTTCTACTTTTCTTTTTTTTTTTTTATCGTTCAACCATTCATCGCGCACTTTTTTCTCCATTTTTTTTCTTTTTTTCTTTTTTTTCTTCCCCTCCTTCCCATTTCCTTTCTCATTTTTTTTCCTTTCCCTTTCCCTTTTTTCTTTTTCTTTTTTCACCTGACTTTTTTTTTTTTTCACCTTTCTTCACATCCCCATTTTCTTACCTCTTCTTTTCAGTTTTTTTTTCTTTCCCGTTCGGTCTCTTTTTCCTCCCCCTTTCTTCCTTTCTCCTTTTTTTTTCTTTTTTTTTTTTTCTTTCTTTTCTTTTTCCTTTTTTTTTCGTCTCAGTTTTTTCGCGCTTTTCCTTTTTTTTTTTACTCCCATCAATTATTTTTTCTTTTCGTTTCTTTCCTATTCCTTCTTTTTCTTTAGTTTTTCGTTTCTTCCTTTCCCCTTTCCTTTTTTTTTTTTCCTTTTCCTTTTCTATTTCTATTATTTTTTTTTTTTTACTTATCTCCTCCTTTTTTTTCTTCTTCCTTTCTCTCATTTCTTTTTCTTCTTCCTCTTTTTTTTATTTTTCTCCATTTTTTTTTTTCTCCTTTCCTTTTTTTCTTTTTTCCTTTTTACTTCCGTCCTTTTTTTTTTATTTTTCCTTTTTCGTATTCATTATCTTTTTTTTTTTTCATCTTTTTCTCACCCTTTTTTTTTTTTTTTTTTTGTGTCATCCATTTTCCTTTCTTTTTCTACCCTTCCTCTTGTTTCCTCCACTTTCGCGTTTTTTTTTTTTTTTTTTCCTCCTTTTATTCTTTTTTCTTTTTTTTCCTACGTTTTCTTTTTTTTCTCTTTCCTCTTTTTTATTTTTGCTTTTATTTCTTCCTTTTTCCTCTTTTTTATTTTTTTTCACGCTTTCCCTTTTTTATTGTTGTTTTCCCTTTTCTTTTTTTTTCTCGCTTATCTTCTTCTTTTTTCTTTATTATCTTTTTTCTTCCCTTTCTTTTTTGGTTTTTTTTTCTTCTTCTTTTTCTCCTTTTCCCCTTCGTTTTTCCGATTTTCCTTTTTTCTTTTCTCCCCTCCATCTCTCTCTTCCTTCCGCGCTTTTTTCCTTCCTCTCTTTCTTCTTTTTTTTCCTTATTCTTTTTTCACCTTTTTTTTCTTTTTTCCTCTGATTTCTCAATTTCATCTTTTTTATTTTTTTTTCTCTTTCTGTTTTCTCGCCTTTTTCTCTTCTTTTTTCGAATGCACTTTTCCCTTTTTTCTTCCTTCTCCTTTTTATTTTTTCATTTGTCTTATCTTCTCTTTCGATTTTCTCTTTTTATTCTCCTTCTTCACTTTCTCTTTCTTTTTCGTTCTTCCCTTTTTTTCGTTTTTTATCCCTCCTTCACCTTTCCTTTCTCCTCTTATTCCCTCCATTACTCCTTCTTTTTCTTGTTTTCTTTTTCTTTTCTCTTTCCCTTTTTTTTTTTCTTTTTCTCCCTTCTCGAGCTCCTTTTCTTTTTAATCATTCCTCGGCTTTTCAGACTTTCTTCCTCCCAATTTCTCCCCTTCCCCTTTTTCCTTCTCATTCCCTCTTTTCTCTTTCTCGTCACTTCCTTCCTTCATTCTTTTTCCCCTTTTTTCTCTTTTTCAACTCTCACTTCACCTTTTTCTTCCCCTTCCTTTTTCAGCATTTTCGACTTTCTCTTTCCTCTTCTTTCTCTTCATTATTTTCTATTTCTTTTTTTGTTCTCTCTATCATTTCTTTTTTTACTCCACTATCCCGATATTTTTTTCAGTTTTTTCTTCTTTTTTTCTCCTTTTTATTTTATCCCCCTTTTTTCCTTTTTTTTTTTTTTTTTTTCCTTCTTTTTTTTTTCATCTTTTTATTTTTTTTTTCTCAGTTTGTATTTTTCTTCCTTGTTCTTCATCTTTTTTCTTTCCCTCGTCTCTTCCTCTTTTCCTTCTTTCATTTTTTTCCTATCCTTTCTCTCTCAACTTTCTTTCCATTTTTCTTATCTTTTTCTTTCCTTTTTTGCTCTTATTTTTATGTTTTTTTTTCTTTTTTTTTTTTCTTCTTTCTCCTGTTCCAAGGCGAGTTGTTTCTTTCCTTTTTTCATTTTTTCCCTTCGATTTTCTCCTTTCTTCATCTTTTTTCTTTCTTTTCTTTCTTTCCTTTGTTTTCATCTTTTTCTTATTCATTTTTTCCGTCTTTCTTTTCTTTCCTTTTCTTTCTTCTCTTCCTTTTTTCCTTTTTTTTCCCTCTTCTGTTTATTTGTTTTTTTTCCTCTGTTCCATTTTTTGTTCTTCCTCTTCTTATTATCATTTTCCTTTTTCTTTTCCTTTCTCCTTTTTCTTTCTTCATTTGCTTTTTCCTTTTTTTTTTTCCTTTTTCCTTTCTCTTCTTTAACATCTTCCCCTCTTTCATTCTTTTTTTCCATTTCTTTTTCTTTCCTTTTTTTTCTCTCACTTTTTTTTTTTCTTTTCCTTTATTCCCACCAATTTTCTTACTTACCGCCATTTTACCTTTCTTTTTTTCTTTTTTTTTTCTTTTCCCTTTTCTCTTTTTTTCCCAATTTTTTGTAAATCCGTTTTTCTTTTTTTCTTTCTCTTTCTCATTTTCTCCTTGCTTTTTTCCCCTCTCTCCCACTTCTTTTTTTCTTCACTTTTTTCTTTTTTTTTTTTTTTTTTTTTCTTTTTTAACCTACCTTTTTTACCACTTTCACTTTTCACTTTTCCCCCCTTTCTCCTTCATTCCTTCTCTTTATTTTTATTTTCTTTTTTTCTTTTTTTCGATCCATCGTTTTTCTCTCCTTTTTCTTTTTATCTTTTTTTCGCTTCTTTTTTTTCTTTTTCATTTTTTTTCCTTTCTTTCACATTTTTATTTACTTTTTTTTTTACCTTTCTCGCTTTTCCCTTTTCGCCCTCGTTTCTTTTCTTCTTTTTTCTTTTTTTTTTTTCTTTCTCTTTCGTTTTTTCCTTTTTTTCCCTTTTTTGCCCCATTTCCTTCTTTTTCTCTTTATTTTTTTCTCTTACCTTCCTTTTTTTTCTTTTTCGTTCCACACTTTTCACCCTTTTTTTTTTCCGATTTTTTTACTTCATTTTTTTCTTCTTCTTCTCCCCTCCCTTTTCTTTTTCTCTTTTCCCCTTGTTCCTCTCTTCTTCGCTTCTTCTCCCTTTTTTATTTCTCTTCACATTCTCTTTTTTTTACATTCCTTTCTATCTCTAATTTTTCCTTTTTTTTTTTTTTTTTTCTTCTTTTTTTCCATTTTTCTCTCTCTCTCCTCATTTTTTTTTTTCCTCCTCTTCTTCTTTCTCCTTCTGTACACACTCTTCCCTTTTTTTCATCGATTCTCCATTTTTTCGTTTTTTTTTTCTCATTTTCCCTTTTTCGTTTTTTCTCCTTTTTTTTTTTTACTCTTCACTCTCTTCTTTTTTTTTTTTTTTTTTTTTCTTTTCTCAATCTTCACTTTTCCCTTTTTCCCTTTTTTTTCTTCTTTCTTTCTCTCCCCTTTCTTCTTTTTTTCCTGCTTTTTACTTCTTTTTTCGCTTTTCCATCCCTTCTTATTTTTTTTCGTCCCTCTTTCTTTCTTCTTCTCCTTATTTTTTTCCCCACTTCTTTTTTTCTCCTTTTTTTCCACCCTTTTTCTTTTTTTTTCTTCCTCTTCTTTTTTCTCTTCCCTTCCTCTTTTCTTTTTCTACCTCGTCCTCTATCCTTTTTTTTTCAGCCTTTTTTTTTTTTTCCGATTCTTCCTTCTATTTTTCTTTTTCTTTCCCTTCCCACTTTCATTCTTATTTTTCTATCCTTCGTTTCCGCTTCTCTCTTTATTTCCTTTAATTTTTTCCTTTTCTTTTTCTTTCCCCTCTTATTTTTTTTTCTCTTCTTCGTTTTCCTCTTTATCTTTTTTAGTTTTTATTTCTTTGCTTTTTTCTTGGGTTTTTTTTTATTCCTTCCGACCTTTTTCTTTTTTTTTTTTCTCTTCTTCTCTCTCCCTTTCACTCTCCTTCTCCTTTTTCTTCCTCTCTCACTTCTTTTTTCCCCCTTTATCTTCCATTTTTTTCTTTATTTTCATTTTTTTTTTGTTTTTTTTTTTTTTATTTATCCCCTCTCTTCCTTTACACTTTCTCTCCCTCGCTATCTCGTCATTTCTTTCTTTTCTTCCGTTTCCTTTCTTTTTTTTTTTTCCATCCTTTAAATCATTTTCTTCCCTTTTTTTTTTTTTTCTTTTTCTCTCTTCCTTTCTTTCTCTTTTTTTCTTTTTTTCGTTTTCTTCCGTTTTTTTTTCAATTTTTTTTCTTTCTATCTCTCCCCCTTTTTTCCTCCTCTTTTTTTCATTGTCGATTTTTCTCGTTCTTTTTTTTTTTAGCTTCTTCTCTTTTTTTTCCCCTTTATCTTTCGCCCTTTTTTATCCCTCTTTTTTTTCATTTTTTTTTTAAGTTATTTTTTTCTTTCTTTCATTACTCTCTTCTTTTCCCTTCGTTTTCTCTTTCTCTCTCTCCTTATTTTTTCCTTTTCCTTTCTCCATTTTATTCTTTTTCATTTTCACTCCTTTCATTTTTTCCGTTTCTTCTCTTTTCCTTTTTTTTTCTTTTTTACTTCTGCTACCCTTTCCCTCTTTCTTCCTTTTTACCACCCTCTTCGACATTTTTTTTTTTTTTTTCCCCACTTTCTTTTCTTCCCATTTTCTTCCGTTTTTATCTCTTTTACTCTTCTCCTCTCTTCTTCCTTTTTCTTTTTTTCACACCTTCTTTTTTTTTCCCATTTTTTTCCTTTTTCTTCCTTCTTTCTTTTCTCCTTTTTTCTCGCGCGCCCCTTCTTTTTTTTTTTTTCCCCGGTCCCCGTCATTCTTTTTCTCCCTCTCTTCTCTTTCTTTCTCTTCTCCTCTTCCTCTTTTTTTCTCTCTCTTTCTTTTTTTTTTTCTGTTCTCTCATTTCCTACTGTTCTCTTTACCTCCTACTTTTTCCGTCCCTTTTTTCATCTTTACCTTTTCCTTCTTCTTTTTTTATCTTTATTCCCCCCTTTCTCATTCTCTTTTTTTTTCTTTTCTCTTTCTCCTTTCCCCTTTCTTTTTTTTTCTTCTTCTTTTCTTTTTTTTTCTTTCTTTCACGTCCTTATTTTCTCCTCTTTTTTTCATTTTTTCTCTTTTTCCATATTTCGTTTTTTGTATTCTTCGTCCTCTTTCGCTCTCCTTTTCTTCAACTTTTTCTCTTTCTCTTGTTTTTTTCTCTCGTTTTTCTCATTTTTAATCCTTTTTTTTTCCATCCTTTTATAAAACTTTCTCAATCCTTTTCTCTTCTTTTTTTCTCTTCTCTCTTTTTTTTCCTCATTCGTTTCCTCTTCCGCTTTTATTTTTTTTTTTCATCCTCGATCCTTTTCCTTTGTTTTTTTTTCTTTTTTTCTTTCTTTTCCTTATTCCTTTTTTCCCTTTTTCGCTTCTTTCTTTCTCTTCTTTCTCTCATTTTTTTACATTTTTTCTTCTCTTTCTTCTCTTTTTTTTCTGCTTTCTCCTTTTTTTCTCTTTTTTTCTTCTTTTTTCTTTTTTTTTTTTTCTTTTCGATTTTTCCATCCCTTTCTTTTTCTTTCTTTTGCTTTTCTTTTTATTTTTCGTTCGTTTTTATTTTTCATTTTATCTTTTTCTTCTTATGTTTCCTATCCTTTATTATTTACACTTTTTTTTTTTCTTTCTATTTTTTTTTTTTTTTCCTTTTCTTATTTATCTTCTCGTTCTTCATTCCTTCATTTTTTATTTTACCCTTTTTTCTTCTATTTTTCTCTTTTTTTTTACCTCTCTTTCTCTTTCCTACCCTTTCCTTTTCTCTTCCCCCCTTTTTTCGCTTTTTTTTTCTTTTTCCTTTTTTTCTCTTCTCTTCTTTCCTTTCTCCTTTTATTTTCCTTTTCTTTACACTCCTATTCTTTCTCCTCCTCTGCTTTTTTTTTTTTTACCTCCTCTTTATACTTTTCTTCTTAGCCTCATTTTTTTTCCTTTTTTCTTTCAAGTTTTCTCCTCTCTTTTTTTTCATTTTCTTTTCCTTTATTTTTTCTTTTTCTTCCCTTTTTTTTCCCTTTCTTCTCCTCTTAGTTACTTCCTTTTTTTTTTTTCTTTTCCTCCCTCTCTTTTTTTTTTTCTTTTCTTTTCCCTTTTCTGTCTTTTTTTTCTTTGCCTCTTTTTTTCTGTCTTTCTTTTTTTTTTTCTCATTCTCTTTCTTCTTTTTTTCTTTATCTTTTTTTTTTCTTTCTATTTTTTATTTTTTCCTTTCTCTTTTTCTTTTGTGTTTTTTTTTTTTTTCTTCTTTTTTTCCTTTTTTATCTTCCCTCTTTTTCTTCCCCTCTCTCTTCCTTCTTTTTCTTTTTTTTTCTCTTTCCAGCCCCTTCTTCCTCTCTTCTATCTTCCATTCTTCCTTTTTTTTTCTTTTTTTTTTCTCTTTCTTCTTTTTCTTCTCCTCTCTTCTTTTTCACCTTTATTCCTTCTTTTTCTCCTTTTTCCTCCATTTTCTTTCTTTCTTATTTCCTCTTTTTTTTTTTTTCTTTTCTTTTTTCATTTTTTTTTCCTTTTTTGTTTTTTTTCTTTCTTCCTTTTTTTTTTCACCCTTTTTTCTTTCCTTCCCTCTCCGCTTTCTTCTCCCACTTTCTCCTTTTTGAATGTCCTTCCCCTATCTTTTCATCCTTTTCTTCTTATTTTCTTTTTTCTCCTTTCTTCTCTATACCTTCTCCTTTCTCTTTTCCTTTATTTTATTTTTTTATTTCAGTTATTCTCTTATTTTCAACTCTTCTTGCTTTCTATTTTTTTTCTTTCTCTTTTCTTTTTTCCTCCCTTCTCTCTTCTCTTTCTTCTTAATCTTTTTCCGTAGTGATGTATTATTTAAAACCATCTCTCTTTTATTAGCGCCACCAATTTCTCCCTGTATAAAGGGTCTTAGTAATTTATGCTCTAAATAAGTAATAAGATATTCTAAGTATTTACAATCTTCAACATATTCTTCATATTCTAAAGAATGAAATATTTTTTCATATCTTTCAAGTCTTACTGCTATAGGGGAATGATTTAAATCACGTTTAAGAAAAATTAATACGTAATCAATAGCTTCACCATATCTTAAAAAAAAAATTACAATTAACTTGCGAAATGATTTAATAAAATTAGAGCGTAGTTCCCTTGAATACTTCATAGAGTCCTTCAATCTACTAGTATGATCAGTATTATAAAATCGGATATAATCCCATACTACTCGATCATATTTATCCATATCACCATTAAATAAATCTTCCCAAAAAATCAACACCGTTTTGTTCGTAATTAAGAAAACGTCTTTCAAAATATCCACTAAAGTGTGTTTTTGGTGTTAATCTATTTACTGTGACCCAATCTACATCTTTATCAAAGGAAGACATAAGCCTTTTTTCATACAAAGGGTAATTACGTGATTTTTTATTAAGTTGTAACCAAGAATTTCGTTGTTTTAGAAGTCCCAACCAATCTCTACCTTCATCCAACTTTTCTCGAGACCATTTTAGGTTATAGATATACCAAACGTCCTTGTTTGGAAGATCTAATTCTTTTATTTTAGAAATAGATAATTCTGAAAAAATCTGTAATTTCATTTCATGTGGAAGAAATTTCCATGAATCAATCATAGAATCACCCTCCTTAGTCGCTTTATTTAAATTCTCCATATAAATATCTTTTTTTCTTATATAAAATATTTTTTCTTTAAATCATTTTTAAAAGAAAAAATATTCTTATGAAATAATATTAATTTCATATCTATTTTTCCATACTTTACCATTAAAATACGTAAGTAGTAATAGGCAGCTCCATGGCGGGCATTTGAATTTTCGCCGCTAGGGGGCGCCACCAGTGGCGGTGTTTGATGACGTCATCAGAATACTGGCTTCTGATTGGTCAATTCAAATGCCCGCCATGGAGCCGCCTGTGACGTCATAAGCGGAAGTGCGTCATACCGGAAGTGAGGTCATACCGGAAGTGCGTCATACCGGAAGTGAGGTCGTGTTGTCATGGCAATAAGGCGAAGGATCCAATCGTTGAGCTCGGAGGCGTGTCTATGACCGGAAGTGGAAGGTTGTGGGGGCGGCCATCTTGGCTAAGGAGCCAATGAGAGCCTTCGTTACAAGAGGTTGGGGTCACGAGAAGTCACGAGAGGTCACGTGAGTTCACGAGAAGTCAACGGTAAGAGAGAGAAGTTGGGTTTTTCCAGTTTTGAGCTGAGAGTGAATCTATTTTTAGAACCGAAACTTTGGGTTTTTCCCAGTTTTGAGCTGAGAGTGAATCTATTTTTAGAACCGAAACTTTGGGTTTTTCCAGTTTTGAGCTGAGAGTGAATCTATTTTTAGAACCGAAACTTTGGGTTTTTCCAGGTTTGTGAAACCAGTAGTTGGTGGCGCCACCGTCGGTGAAACTAGTAGTCGGTGGCGCCACCGTCGTTGAGAGTTGTGTATCATCAAGTGCGCATGCGCGAGAAGTGGTAGGCCGAGCTCGTCACTGTGAGTTAGTTGACGAGAGTCCTGTTTCAAGTGCGCAAGCGCGAGAAGCGGTAGGTCAAACTCGACTCAAGCTTGTACTAAGACTTGTAGAGTAAATGTATAGTGATGGGTTTTTGAGGTCTAGAGCGAATGAACATTGATTAGATGATGGGGTATTTCCCTGATACCATAATTAAGTGATAAGTAATGAAGTTACCTAATTTTTTTTTTTTTTCTGAGATATTGTTTGTGCATGTTTCATACGATAAACACTAATCCTATGGTAATAAAAATTCAAACACTCACCCTATGCTGGTAGTGGTTTTCTGACGATGTTGACTCTTCGGATCGCAAATGAGCTCTCAGAGGTCTAACTGAACCTATACTCTAGTCATGTGACTTTTTTTGAGATAATTCTATTTTTAGTGCATGGAAAATAATCTAGCCCTATCTAATAAAAAATGAAACACTCACCCTATGCTGATAGTAGTGGATTTTTCTTATGATGTTAACACCTCGAGCTTCGGATCTCAAATGAGTTTTCACAGGCTGAACTGAACCTCTCTCTAGTCACATGACTTACTATATTTAGACTTTTATCTAATGAAGTGAATACAACAAAAACACAAAAAACACAAATAAAAATTTAATGTTGAATATACGCGACTAAATAGTGTGTAGTCACTATTTTTTAAACTCACCGCTACAGAATAATACAAACCCTGCATACCTTTAGTGAAGGTTTCTTTTCGAATAAGTTGGGTGGCCCTTAAAAGGGCCGTTGAATTTTTCTCGTTGGAGAAAAAGTCTATTGGTCATCCACCAGACTTCGCAAGTACCTGAGATCCATCTCCTTTTCTTCTATCAGCTGTCTTATTTGGCGTTGCCAGTGAGCCCTCAAATCACACTGTGCCATAGCATGCTCCACGTCAGGCATCGGTGGTACTGGTGGCACAGCTCTTGACGGAGGAGGTATAGGTGGTGGTGTCCTAGGTCTATAAGGTGGTGGTGGTGGCAATGGACGGCTCGTAAACGCGGACCTACGTCGACGAACATCGATGAATGCTTCTACGTAAATCACTCTCCGATGGTACATCTTCTAAGTTATCCATGATGATGATGAACTAATACCGAGACTCGGGCAGTACTAGCTTATATAGAGTGAATGACGTCACGTATTAATTTTTTTTCCCGTCTAGACATCTGCCCAACCTGTTTTACTGTCACTATTATTTCACCAGTGCCTTATTCTTTCTCTGAATCTTTTACTTAGAATCTCTATAGCTCGTTACACACACTATTACGCTTTGTAGCCTTATTTTCTCTTGCTTAGAATCTCTATAGCCCGTACGTCTCATAGAGTTTGTGATACTATTACTCCTTCTCATAGTTTCTCAATGGTGTTTTTACACCCTATAACTCTTGTACCTTTGTGTCGACCGTGTACTAGTATTATGTTTACACTATAGGTGTACACCTTATACCCAGATAAAATACATAAACAACAAAAATAATTTTGTTTTAATGTTTTAATGTTTTAATTTTCCCCATAAAAAAGAAATCAAACTGTATTTTCGCAGAGGGTTAGGGGCTTATCCCTCTGGAAAATGTACAATAATTGAATGAACAAATTAAACAATTCTTAAACTGTCACTTCATTATGGAGACGGGGTGCCAGTTCCATCAAACGATACACCGTATCCCAAAGTCGGTTTCGGTCGGTTTCTTTGCGCCATTGAGTAGCTCTCCAATCTGGACAGTAGAATTTCTGTTTGTAGACGTCTCTAAATGCTTTAGGAATGCTGGATTGCTCTAAACTTTCTTCAAATTTTTCCAAAATGTTCATTTCGTTCACCGTGTCTAGAGCCTCGTCAAAGTAGTGAAACATCATTGTGCCGTCATCATACATCATCAGGCAGGAATGTTGCTTTTGACTCGGATGATCAATCTCACAGCCGTAACATTGAGTGTTGGCTACTTCGTACATCTTGTTTAATATGGCTTCTGCGTACACCATGTGCCATTGACTATCAATGGATTGACTGTAGCTCTGCTCCATGTTGTAGTTGATGTTGACGAAAATAACTAGTGTAGTGGTCCACAAGCAAAAAATTCATCTGGGTCCGTTTCAAGTCTGAACTGCAGTTTTAATAGCTGAGTGAATCACGTGACATCCCATCTATGTATTTTTAGTTCCTTGTACACAATTGTCTCTCGATCATGTCACGGGTTTATACCGTAGATCTCCCAATAGATAGGATTTTGACGTAATGCACTTACATCTTCTGTAAAGGTTTCTAATACGCATAAGCGGTCTGTCGTAAAAATCTCATCATCAAACATATGATACACAATCCCTATAAAAATGTGCAGGTGTTTTCACACCACGTACATAAGTATTCCAATCAGGAGTACATCGTATCTGATGTTTCATTCTTCTGCGTAATAGAGAACAGCAGATCATCCATACAGTTGCAATCATGATTTCTCTCTGTGTGCACTCTGATGGGATGTCAGTCTATGTCATACCCATCAGGTCACGTGATCCCCTGAATCGTATCTCTGTACTCGCTTCCCATTTCCCATGTTTTCTCTTATTTCTTTTCTCTCATTTCTTCTCTTTTTCTCTCTCCACATGTTCACCTTTCTCTCATTTCTTTTCTCTCTCTCATTTCTTCTCTCTCCACATGTTCACCTTTCTCTCATTTCTTTTCTCTCTCTCATGCACACCCCCACCTTTTCTTTCTACTTTATATTGTTTTTAACTCATAAATAATTCATAAACAAGTCTATTCACTCAACATTTTATTACCCCGCTCAAACTAGAAGTAGTTCTAGGAGGATTAGGGCCGTCCCTCTAAGACTACGTACAGTGATACCAAAAAAAACACCAAAATAATAATAATAATAAAATAAAAAGAAACAACAAAGAGTTTATTACGTCTCACTACTACGGTTGATCTTGCCCATAGAGCGCGGAGCAAAAGAACGTCAGCTTTTGTCCTAGATCGGTCGGTTCGGATTCCTTGACGTAATTAAACCCATACTTGTCGTGACAGACAGGTCTGATACATGGTTGATTTAGGTACAGGTATGCGATATTGCTCTCTAAACCATCTCCAAACAAAACGATCGTTTAGTAAAGGATCAATGTTTCTTCTTCTTGGTCTAGGTTGAGGACTTAACGATTGAAATAAAACATGACTAGGGACACCTCGATGTCTTTGACGTAAATAATACACACAGTAATGTCCACAAACTTTGGTGCGAGGGTGTTGATACATCTGCTGATTATAAATCACTCGATCTGCATGGCGTTTCTTAAACTGATAGATATCAGGATAGATCCATGGAGGTAGCCCATAAGAGTCAAAATATTCAGCAGTCTGTTGACCTATGAAATGAATGGCAACCCAATGCTCTCCTGGTTGATCGTGAGGATCTGTATTAACGATAAATGAATGTTTGCCATAAGGTAGATAGTCCGGTAAAACCGTCTTGGGGTATACTCCGCCGAACGAAGGTCCTACATAAGGGTCTCGTGATAAAATTACTATTGAGTTGATGAGCATTCAAGCCTTGAATACTTTGCATGGTTTCAATAGTCTATAGCCACTTCTCTCTGTTTTGTTGATTTCTAATACGTTATCAAAATTCTCCATAGACAATGCAGTTCACACTCTCTGCTAAAGCTTGAGCAAATTGAAGTTCGATGCGTAAATTTCCTGTTTTTATCCAGTGTAACTTGCTCTGATCATTGTCTTGATCAGCTGTCAAATCAAAACACCACAAGGTAAACCCTCTTGTATAGTTGTCAATGGTCACGGAAGGGGCCCAGTCTTCTCCTAATCGACCTAATCCTTGATATAAGCTCAAGTATGAGCGCAAGTACAAGTTGTTTTCAAAGTCAGGTTCTAAAGGACGAGTGCAAAGACTTTCTCCATTGATACTAACATCCACTTTATTTACATTAAAATGTTGAAAATAAAAGGGATTCTTTGTCGCATCACCATTGAAAGCGGCATTGCTCACCATACCTACTACTATACGTTTTGGCATTTGACCTTGATACAAATGATCTGTAATCTTTGAACGTGTACCAGCAGGAATGGTAAACGTTTTCACTTCTACACGTCTCAAGGGAAATTTAGCAATACTGGTATTCATCTGTTCGTTCATCTGATTCAGTAAGGTTGCAATGGGTTTCACTTTACGTACCACTAGATACATTTGTAATATCTTCAAATAACCTAATTCACCTCCTCCACACATCATGTAAAAAGGGTTCACGACTTCTATTAAACCTTAGGCGTACATCTATACCATTAGGTAGAAATCGTTTTCTGTTCAAACAGATCCAAATGGAGACGATCCATCATATTAAAGGTTTTACTTTCACTGATACGTTCATGACGATCAGCTAATCCTGAGTTTTTCTCGGCGACATCATCGGCATGAGGATTCAACTTGTCAAATCGTCCAGGTTGATCCTTATACCATAAACTGGTAGCACTAATCTGATATTTTAGCGTTTCGTTAGAAAAGGACAGCAACTTTTCGAGATAAGCTCGATATGGATAGGTATCGGTTCCAGGAGTGATCACTTTTCCATTTAGATTACAATCGATCTCGGAAAACAAACTATGCAGCAAATTGTTGACGGGAGTGATTTGAGTATCATTTGCTAGATCAGTTCCATCTTGTTTGACGATTTTAGCTTCTACGTACACATAGGTCTGGTTCAAATCCAAATACTCATCGCCTTGTCCTTTGATTTCAAACTCAATAGGAGCAGATTGTGTATTGACACTAGAGATGGGGTAATATTCCACCTATCTTCCTTCATCTAAGGTTACATTGGTGGGAGGGACATTAAACAACTCTAGTGCTTCACTACTACAGTCACAGGAATCTTTTTGCATCATCATCTTGTTAGTCAAAGATATCTTGCTCTCTTCCGACCTGTTTAGATTTACTTGTAGAAGTAGACTGAAAGGGACGGCTCGTTCGTTTCTTTTTTTATACTACTGTTCGTATGACTCGTTGTTCCTGTTCGTTTCTTGCCTGCTAAACGAGAAGCGACATGAGAGGGGGCACGAGATAATGTTTTCTTAGGACCCGTCATTAAGTTGCTCACGGCTTCTTTTCCTCGTTGAACAAGAGCATTTTTCAATGAACGTTTATTTTGTATCACATCCATACCCGTATTCAAAGCAAATTTGGCTATATGAGGAATGGCTTTCGTCATGGTAGGTTTGAGAAAGTCTGACCAAATACCTTTGCCATATTGCATATCCGATGCTCTAGGACTAAATGCTCCTACGAGTGTATTGACGATACTCCCTGCAAGTCTTAATGGATTGATGATCCCACCTCTCTGAGGAGAGATCAGACCATGAGTTGTTCTCGTTAACGATTGTGTCAGTTTAGGGAAGAGAAGCCCATAGCCTTTCTGACGGGGTACCCCTTTATGAACGATGAGTGTCATAATGTGTCACTATCAATACCGTCCTTAGGAATGGATTCAAACGTGGGAACTTGAAGTCTTTATAGATTCAATGATTTGCTTTGGAAGGTAGTTTCATACTAGGATTAGGCATGATGTACCCCATACACCCACTTAACATAACCATCCAGAACTGACTATTGTCATCTTTCAAAGCCAAATGAACGACACAAGCTATGATGATAGTAAAGGCAAGAATGACTTGAACAAAAGAATACAATTTCATTCCGAGGTATGTTTTCTCCGCACCATTTCCAAGTAGTACTAGGCGTATGACTCACTCTATCGGGTTGTTTGCTCGGTGGGCTCATTGTTAACTCTGATAGACACTCGGCTTACCGAGTCTACTGGTCGATCAAGTTGGATTTGGGGATCCATGAATCAAACGTAGAAGGATATCCTTTCCAATGTACCTTCACTTCTTCTATAACACGATTTTTACCTACACGCCTTTTTCTATGATCGAGAATCTCGTCGACTTCATAAACATCATCTGTTTTCACAACGGGTTGTAATTCAGATTCGTAAAGCGTACCTTCCAATCGTTCTTGGTGATCATCCTGGATGTAATACACATAAGGATAACGATCAGGTACTCGTTTCTCGACCGTGAACAGTTCCGTGGTCCAGTTAGGTAAGTATCCCTTATCAAATGTACGTTTTTACTTTACTGATACGCACGCGATCACCTGTATAAAACTTGGACAATGGACGGTTTTTAGAAGGGGGTACCATATAAGGTCTCCCAGACTTCTAACACATTGGAAGGATTGACTTCTATGGGACTTCTACCGATACTACGATGATACGATTGATTATAAGCTTGAACAATCTGAGGTAGAACGTCAACATAACGACGTGAACGAGTATGAGTAAAATATCTCCACATGCGAGCTTTTTAGGGTCCTTTGAAAGCGTTCTACAATACTAGCTTTTGTTTCTGTATTGTCTGTCGTAAAGAAATGAATATCATGAAACGTATGACGAAATTCACGATTCAAAAACTCTTTTCCTTTATCGGATTGTATACGAATGGGACGTCGTCCTTTAGCTTGTTTTAATACTGCTTGAAACCCTCGTACATTTCTTTGTCAGATTTATTTTTCAAAGGGATGACCCAAGCATATTTAGATAGAACATCAATGACACATAAGAGAAACGTATACCCATCATTGTGTGTCTTGATGTTGGATACATCCGCTAAATCTAATTGCCATTGTTCATCCATATCGGTCACTCTCGTTTGGTTACGAGGAAACTTTCTCTTGATAGATTTATGAAGCGTATACGTGTCTTGTTCTTTCAACCATTGTTTGACTTCATTTAGAGAAATGGGGTACTTTCGACGTTTCATTTCTCGATAGAGAGGTTGTACACCTGCATAACCACCCCGATTAGAAGGATCATAATAGATGGATGCTAATTTGGCATTTTGCGAAGATTTTGAGTTTTGATCCATTCTGGAAGATGAGAATTCTTTTTAGGATTTTTTAATGGTAGACCAGGCCGTAGGAGTCAATCTTTGCCAATCCCTTCACCATTTTCTGACTAAGGGGTGTCTTTGCAGAATCTTTTTATGTCAGTAGAAGGAAAGAGAAGGCATAGCGTCATAGCACCCTGTGTCATCTTCATCATCATTATCCAGAGGTTTAGGGGTACTCATAGCCTTTGGTTTTACAATTGGTTGATTCATCACTTTGATATAATTAGGGTTACGTATCCAATCACGAGGAACATTCGATTCCACTAATCCTTTTACAAAACTATCAAGTCCCGAGGGTTGATACCCTTTTCTAGGTTGTGTTCGTAAAGCATCAGTTACGAGATCGACCATATTGGTCCCAGGGACGGTCTTTCCTTTGTATTGTATTTGACCGTCTTTTTCCCATGTTAGTACATCAGAATGTTTCTTGAGATGTTTAAATAACAGAGGGACTTTTGGTTCTAATGGAGCAGTGACACTGGATGAAATAGCTGTCATAAGATCTCGATCATCAGAAGACATTTCAGTTTTAACATCATCTTTGACTTCTTTGACTTTATCTGTTTTCAGAGACCAAGGTCTCTCTTCTACAGGATGACGAGCTTGTTGTAGATACGTACGGTATCGATGAAATTCTTGACCAAACTTGGCTACCTTAGCTTCAGGAGTCAAATCATCACGATCTACAATCGTATCTAATTCATTACCTAAACGCACCGAAGATGCTACTTCAGGTGTATGAGGCAAAGGATTTAAACTTCTTTCTCTCCATTGTTTGAGTTCTTCCATGGTCTCTCGGGAAACTAAGATCATTTTTCGTGTGCTCATGGTTATAGAATAGATTTTAAGACAGGAGAAGCTATGGCTCCTAGTAATGGCGCTAATAAGGGTAAGATAGGTAACACACCACCCTGTTGATTCGTTAGAATTCGACGTCGTTGAGGGACAGTCAATTGAGGATGAACTAGTTTTCTTAAGACCCGTTTCTTTGAACCCAAGTGCTGTTTCTGGCGTTTTGTTAAAGGAATCACTCCTTTTAAGATGTTATACACCACTTCACAAATTTTCATGCTCAATAGGATACTGCTTTTGTCCTAAGACTTTAATCAAAGCAGCATGAGATTCAAGCCCATGCTTACTTTTTCGTGGTGCCATGATGTCACTACAACTAAGTATTCTATACAAATGACTCAATACATGATCTGAGCTAGTTTTATAAACCTATATCAACATAGGATGTTGAATTCGTTTATGATCTTGAAGTTCTTTACTCGTAGTAAAAAGAGCCCGACACCATAGACATTTGTAGCTATTCATATATGAAGTAGCCTGTGTCTTAGGCTGACTGGTGATGGGAGATCCAAAGGTAGAAGCAAACGAAGGTAAACGAGTAGACTTTGGAGTAGATGTAACATGTTTGTTCAGCTGAGATGATACATCTTTAGCAGTTAAAGGTTTTGGTAATAAGGGAAATAACAAAGACTGCTTGGGAGTATTAGTAGGAGTAGACTTCTTAGGTACATTCAGTGCCTGTAGAACTGCTTTAGTCTTAGTAATAGAAGGTTGTTTCCGTTGGGTAATTTTGATATTAGGTCTACCAGGAAGACGTATAGGTTGTCCAAAGATAGATGTTGCAGTAGCAGAAGTTCCTGCTACAGGACTGTTGGTTACAGGTGGAGACGGTATTCGTGTAGGTGTAGCCTGATTCATTATATTAGCTTCACGAATCTGTTTCAGATTTAGTTTTAGAACCAATGGTGGGTTCTTCTTCTTCTTAGGACTCTTCTTCTTCTTAGGACTCTTCTTCTTTTTAGGGCTCTGCTTTCTCTGCTTAGGAAGAGGGGGTGTTTTTTTCTTTTTAGGTGCAGTGTTCTTCTTGAGACGACTAGCCCACTGTAACAGGGATCGAATGATTACCCCACCTAAGAACCCTGCCCCTCCTCGTTTTAAGATAGCAGTTTTCTTAGCTTCTTCATCAGCTTTTGGGTCAGCAATGATTTTTAAATGACCAGCATTTCTCTGTATTAACGTTGCTGTAGGTTTAGCCACTGGAATGGTACCAGACAGAAGATTTTTAGCCCCCATACCAAACCATTTCAATAAAGCGTCTCTACCTAATTCTAACAGTTCTTGACGTCTAACGGGATCTTTCTCCAATTGTAATTTTCTTAGAGTAGTCACCAGTTTACTGGTGGCTTTAGGTAAAGGATTCATGATTCTACGTTAACAGGAATACGAGAAATGACACCCTAGAGAAAGTGACTGTCTACTTATAAGGTGTATACAACACTATTCCTCCCGTAAACCAAGGATGAAACAGATCTGATCTTAATCTTAGATTATCAGGGGTAGACGATGTGAGATCAATCAAGAGATAACCATGAGGACGATTTGTAGCATCGTGATAAGCATGGTTTAAACCTGGTAGGTCTAATTGACGTGATAAGCTGGTCATTTATCTCTAGGATTCTTAAACAGGACGAGATAATGAGCATTCAGACTTATGGTACGATATTGTTTAGCACGATCAAACAAGTTTTGAGTGATGTAGATCACACTTGTGTTTCGATGATGAGCTTTACGTGTAAACCATTCTACGATAGAATCGAGAGCTTTACTGCCCATCATATCATCAAAGACAAGTAGGGTGACGACGAGTTGGATCAGAAACTAAGACTTTGTCATCCTCAGGTATATTTTGAACGAAGTGAACTTGATGTTCCCGTTGTAAGATTTCATAAGCAGGTTGCCATTCACGATAACACCATACAATTTTGTCGGGAGGGGAATGAATCCATTGATCCTTCCATTCTATCAACTGTTTTACAAATACAGTTTTCCCTGATTTGGTAGGTCCCGCCACAACCATGGTAAATTCATGCTTTAATTGTATCGTATCGGGAGATATGGACTGATAGTAAGCCATTTTAATACTAGTAATGAAACTGAGAGATGTAGTATTATATACATGGTCACTTTAGTCATGTATGTATTATATACATAGTCACTTGAGTAGTGTATGCATAAAACATCTAAGGTATAAGCCAAAAACGTTCCGAGTAGTAGTAGTAGGAGTCATGAAACAACTCATACTCCGAATTAGACCTCTGACGTCATTGATTGCGTGCGCGTTCATAGTCTCTATATAAACCTGACATTTGGTGTGACTCGGTATCAGTTCATCATCACCATGGACAGGTTTCAGAACGTACCATCGGAGCGAAAAGTAGCTGTGGTAAGACCTACTCCCCGTCGGCCAGCATTTCTAGCACGTCCGCCGCCACCAGCACCTTACAGGTCTAGGGTACCACCCCCTAGACCTCCTCCGCCCAGGGCTGTGCCATCAGCACCTCCGCTGCCTGAGCTGCAGTATACCATGGCTCAGGCAGATTTGAGGTTACTGAGACTGCGGGAGGCTGAGATAAGGCGATTAATAGAAGAAAAAGAAGTGCAAGTCAGTCAGTTGCGACGTCTGATGGACGGGGAATAGGGTTTTAACAACCCAAAAACAAACGGCCCTTTTCAGGGCCACCTAACTTACACGAAAAGAAACCTTAACTGAAACTATGCAGTTTTTGTATGTGTTATACTATAGTGGTAAGTCTAACCTATAGTAAGTAAGTTATTTCTTTTACTTGATCGATCAAATTTTATTAGATAGAAATTCAAAAACGAGTCAATTCTAAAAATAGTAACATAAAACACTTGAGAATAAGTTCAGTTAGACTACTGAAGAGCTCATTTGGCAGCCGAAGCTCGAAGAGTCAAACATCGTCAGAAAAACTCTCTCTGGGTGAGTGTTTAATTTTTTATATTTTATATACAGTAGTACAAGAAATAATATAAAATAATACAGATCTATTTTCACTATCTGAACTTTGATACTTGTTGAAACGACGTAAGTGAACAACTTCATACTTTACACTTTACTACTTGTGTCACTTTGTCACTTGTCTCACTTGTGTCACTTGTGTCACTTTGAGACATCATAACTTAGAACGTTGCACACGTTGCAAACTTTGAGAACGGTACACACGTTGCAAACTTTGAGAACGACACACACACACACACACACACACACACACACACACACACACACACACACACACACACACACACACACAGAGAGACACACACACACACACACACACTTGATCACTTTGACAAACTTGGAAACATGAGAACGGTACACACTTGATCACTTTGACAAACTTTGAGAACAACACGCACACACACTTGATCATTTTGACAAACTTTGAGTATGTTGCACACTTTCATGTTCTATGGTTCTCACTCCTGTCGTGAGATTAGTCAGTCCCTGAAAAACTAGATATCCCATGATTCCATACCCAATATGGCTACCCTTCCTGTTTCGCTACCCACCCACCCCTCTGGTTTAATGCCTACAGCCCATAAAGAGTCATCATCCCTTTTGTTCCACCCTATAGTCTATACAGAGTAATCGCCCTTTGTTTCATGTATAAAGTCTATACAGAGTGATCTCCCTTTGCCCCATCTCTACAGTCTATACAGAGTAATCTCCCTTTGTTTCACCTATAGAGTCTATACAGAGTAATCGCCCTTTGTACATACTCTACAAGTCTTAGTACAAGCTTGAGTCGAGCTCGACCTACCGCTTCTCGCGCTTGCGCACTTGATGATACACAACTCTCAACGACGGTGGCGCCACCAACTACTAGTTTCACCGACGGTGGCGCCACCAACTACTGGTTTCACAACCCTGGAAAAACCCAAAGTTTCGGTTCTAAAAATAGATTCACTCTCAGCTCAAAACTGGAAAAACCCAAAGTTTCGGTTCTAAAAATAGATTCACTCTCAGCTCAAAACTGGAAAAACCCAACATCATTTAATACTTTATTGGCTTGTTTTATAGAAAGTTCCTCACTCACACCCAATGCTCTAACAAAATTAATGCCCTGCTCATTCTTCAAAGTGCTTTCCGCATAAAAACCGCGCCCATCTTTACGCGTTAATCTTACCCATTCCTTCCCCCATTTTACCCATAAATCACCTTGTTTCGATGATTTAAATTCGTAAGACGCTTTAATACCAAATTCAGATCTTTCCCTTTCCCATTTCTCCACTAATGCCGCAGTATCTTCTTCGGACGCTAAGTTATTAACCTCTATTTTGGGAGGCATATCTTCTCCACCGATCCATCTAGGACCTCCCCTATTATCGATGAAAGACGTATCCGTATTATCATCATAAGTCGTATTACCATCGTTATTGTAAGTCGTATCATCATCATCATCGTACGTCGGATTATCGAACTCGTGAATGTCATCCATTTTTAAAACGAGTTAAAAATTTTTATCGCATAAATTAAAAAGATGATGCATTACGGACACATTCTCGATCCCGATAGAAAATTGCGTACTCCCTTCGGTGTGAAGGGCATTCGCCAAACGGTCACCAATTCCCATAATCCCTCGAGTATCGAAAACGTTCGTTTTCCCAATTTGAGCGAAAACGACGTCATCGTTCCCAGAACTACGAGACTATGCTTCGATATGGAAATCGGCGTAGATGGTGGCGATGTCACTAAGGCGCGTGTTTATAATAATCTGGGGCGTAACATCGTCAAAAAAATCGAGGTGAAGATTTCGGGAAATACCGTTCAAAACATCGACGATGCCGATAAATTTTTAGTATATAACGATCTTTGGAAAGTAGAACGACGTAACATGATCTATCAGGGAATACAGAATGACAATCTAAATAAAATAAGGGCAAAACCCTTCAGCTATACAATACCTCGCGACACTGACGAAAACTACGAAATTGCCGCGGCGTATGGCAATCGATTTTATATTCCCTTGGATTTCGAAATCTTGTAGAATACATGCTGACGTTTAGCGATGCTATACACGTCGTCTTGCCAGACCCCGACGATGTCGATAAAACGCTTAGTTATAAGGCGACCAACATCTCTTTGGAATTCGAAAAAATTACCGACGTCAATCTCGCTCGCAGCATCAGACACAGGTATGCGGGAGACCACGTCTATTACTTCAACAAAATATTGCGATATCTCAAAACGAGGGAGAGTAAAACGGAATCCGTCCTCAATTATTCAATCAACACCCCCGCACATTCTCTCTCGGGTATTCTGTTTCTCTTCAAGGATATTTCTAAAAAAGATCCGGAAAAATTTTATAATCCGAGAATCACCCACGTGGAAATAACCATCGAGGGGCAACCGGACCAACTCTTCTCCGCCGGAATGAAACCTCATCACCAATTCGACGAAATTAAAAATTTTTTATCGGCCTTCCTGAATCGCGAAAACATCACAGAATTAGTCGCCAAGGAACTCGACCTGGGTGAAGTGACCCTGGGAAAATATCTCAAAGATCATTACGCCCTCTGGTTAGACTTACGAACGACACCCGAAAATCATCTCCACGGCACGGGTCGTAAGCTTCAAAACATCAGCCAAGGCGTTGACGTCCGAATCGAGAGAGAAGTCAAAGACGCTGCCGATTCGGACGTTTACATTTTCGTCGTCAAAGACGGACAGATCAACATGTCGAACGGCCGTTTCGCGAGCGTTATATCTTAAAAAATTTGAAGTCATTTAAAAATGTACATTCAACAACCTCATTCCGCCATGATCGTGGGTGCCACCGGTTGCGGGAAGACGGAGTTTGTCCTCGATCTGTTGGAAGACGAATACAAAAGATTTCTTCGAGCACATCGTGATCTTGTGCCCTTCGATCGATTTCAACAAGGCCTATAAATCGAGAGAATGGATAGGCGAAGATATAAAACATCCTAAAGACAAACGCGTCGTCATCGTCAATCCCGTGTCCAAAACGGGGGAGGAGAAATTACAGGACCTGTTGCGACTCTTTTACGACAAATACAAAGGGACGTCCACGTTGTACATCATAGACGACTGTTCGGCCACGAAGCAGATAAAAAAGAAAGCGGACGCCTTGTCCATGTTGGCGTTTTCGGGAAGACACGCCAACCAATCCGTATGGATATTGACGCAAAGATATAATAGCGCGTCCAAAGATTTCCGCACGCAGGTCAAGTGGGTCGCGCTCTTCTATACCAAAGACAAGTTTAGCTACAACGAATGTCTGGACGAGAACGACGTCGTCACGGAAGACAGGCGAACCCTGAAAGACATGCTGTCGCAGCACAAACATTCTAAATTAATCTTGTGTACGGAACAACCGACGGGGTATAAGTTTATAGAATAATTTATATTTTTTGTAAATATAAATTAATGTTTTTTTATATAATAATAACGATTTCGTTGTTTTCTCTTATCGCATGCACCGCATACGACGTACCGCACGAGTCGCAAAATTTAAATCTTAAGCAATTTCAATTTTTAATGTCATTGAACACCTTTGGCAATGTCGTAGACTGGACGAATATTTCTACTTCTTCTATGGGTGCCTCGTAACATTCTATATAGTCTTTCAGTGCTTTGAATAAAGCTTCGGCTAAATCGCCCGAGACGGTGATATATTTCGTACTGAACATTTTCGGAAAACTCGGGTGATTGATGATGATGCGAAATTTATCACGGTTTTGTAACCCTCTATCGTTTATCACCAACCTCACGAGGTCTAGAAACAAACGGTCTATATCGATAACATTTTCCCTCAATAGAACTACTTTATATCCGTCAAAGGAGGTACCAAACTTTAACCTGTATTCCGAGGAAATTTTGTCAAAACGATATATTTGCCCCGTGTATACACGTTTGGGTAAATCCAATAACCGCTCGATAGACATGTTTTTTAAATAGATGTTAAATTCTTTAACGCATTTTCAAAATTTTTACACTATGTCATTGGACGCCTGCGACCCATCTATCGCTGCGATTATATTATGTACACTGCGGGGAAAATTGAATGCGCGTGCCGAAAAGCAGGATAATCTATCTATCTATATCACCGGTATGGAATTTACCTGGTGATCACCAGACCGTGGATACGTTATATATAATCATCTATATATAACAACGATACCAGGATGATTTAAATGGACCATGTACCGAGGGGTGCCTTATAGTGCCTTACATATACTACTGCATTATATCAGTAGAGATGGAAACATGCATGCATATTATCTATAAAAAGACAAAAATATGTTATATTATGAATATAGTATATAATGTAATTGATACACACACACACACACACACACACACACACACACACACACACACAAGTAGTTCAGTATCTCAGTGTACATATTATCATATAAACATTTAATCAAGGAATCTTGATAACTTCATTTCCGTTTTTTTTTATTGGGGGGGGGGGGGGGGGGGGGGACTCTTGGATATAAAATCTTGATTTTACCCGAATGCCAAATCCTATTAGGTTTTGATGTGTTGCCACTTTTTATACTATGACATTTAAGTGCTTAAGCGGCCGATTAAGATCGATAGTATAACTTTGATACGGTCCCCTGAAAGATTAATCCTGGGTTGTATAAAGATATAGGAGTACGCTCAGTGACGAGTTGATTTACCGAAGACATTATTTACCAGGTGTTCAACCAAGATGTTGAATTTTTTCACTTTGATCGTTTTATTTATTTCAGCAGGTCTTTTCTTTCTCTTTAAACGGAGAAGCAACCGACGGTCCCTACCGGGACCCAAGGGTTATCCTGTGATAGGAAACATGTTTGAAATGGCCATGGATTCAAATCATGTTCAGTTTTATGAACTCTCCAAGAAATTTGGTGATATTTTTGAAATCAGTGTACTTGGCAAGAGAATTGTTGTTTTAAATTCCGCTGAAGTAATCAGAGATTTCTTTGCTAAGGAACCAAATGCAACAGTTACAGCAAAAAGACCGGACGCGTTTATAGGGAAATACATCTGGAACTATTCTGATGTGATTTTCTCTCCCATGGGTAAAACTTTGACACAGAGAAGAAAATATCTACACAGAGCGTTACACATATATGGTGAAGAAATTGGAACTCTTGCAGCTCAAATCACAGGAATGTTGTCGAATCTCTCGACGGAAATCACGCAGTTAAAGGGACGGACTGCCAATCCTGTGAGCCTTATCGACGACTTTATACTGGGAACACTCCAGACTCTTGTAAGTAACATTATTGCTTATTGAGAGATTGATAAAATATAATCGAATTTCCTTATATATAATATCATGGACTGTCAATGTCCAATCGCAATAAAAAAATCCCATATACTAGAGTATGAGACAATATACAAACCAGTGAAATTGGACACACACGAACCTCTGAAAATCCAGAGGTAGGGTCAGGCTCTATGGAGGAATAAATACTCCCTGTCACCTGTTCCCACCCGCCTTGTGTCCATGGTTGAATTCAAATGACATAATTGAGGAATGAATCCTCGCCATAATGGGTAAAGTCAATGCAACAACCACTCGATCAGGAAGTTCATCAGTTCACTCAGTTAATCATTGTCATTGCAAGTCTCATGACCATATTTACGACTCGCGACGTAGGACTTATGACTTACGACCAAATCTGATCAGGTCTTTTTGACTTCCCAAAGCAGAAAATGTATTCCCGTCCATCCGTCTGCATCAGCAATTTGATTTAACTGTTGCGTTTAGCTTTATTAGGTGAGAATCATGTTAACGGGACACGCTGACATTAAATGACCCTGACCTTCATTTTCACCTTGATCTTTGACCTTGCAATTCAGGTTCGATATATATCATAACTATACGATTGTTTTGAATCACAGTGCTCTGCTGTTTGGTCATATGTCTTTTAGCGACTTATCTCTTTCTTGTTTGATGATATTAAACGTTTCATAAAAAAACATTTTGTTTATAAAGCTACAATACAATTTGCTGCTTATTATATATTTATATTACAGTTAATTGGGAAAATTTCAGAAGACAAAGATCTACCAAACTTAATAAGAGAATTCAATTTGTCCTTAAACTCAGTTGTCACTTTACGTAATGAAATATTGTTTGGCTTTGTTCCGTTTTTACGATACACGTCACTTCCGGGTACAAAAGCTATAAGGACGGTTTTAGGGAAAAAATATGACTTGCTGAAAAAAATTGATGAAGTTGCGGTATGTATAAAAAAAAATACTTCAAATGTAAATATCATGCACATAAATATTATGATAATGAATTTTTTAAATAATGATGATGATGATGATGATGATGATGATGATAATGATGGTGATATCATGATGGTAATAGATTTAGAAAATGATAATAATATTACAATGGTGGTAAAAACAAAAGTTCAATTAATTGAAAAATTGTGTATGAAAGTAATTTTGTTGCGTACTATTGGGTTATAAAATGTCACATCGACAAAGCGTGGTGTATTCGAAAAAATACACCGCACTTCATAACAATACATCAAATTTTATCGTGCATTTGATTGGTCATTATTTATACCCATTCACTTTCATTGGTTCGAGATATAACTATAACATTTTACATTTCTATAGCCAGAATAGATAAGTTTGCACTTGCATGTTTGTTTACCGATAAATGCGACTTCGTGCAGTAATTGTTTTTGCTACCATCACTGATATTTAACTAGCTAGTGCTTTGGAGGCACACTAACCGGCACATTATATCTCGGAATTGATTTTGTTAAGATACAGTATATCGTATAAAACACTCAGTAGCTAAGTTGATAGTCGTAGCCTACAGGACGGACATATAATATATGCCAATGCGTGTAAAAATCCATTCTCAACACTGTTCAAATTAAATTCCAAAAACATCATATACAAATTTCAGATACCAAAGTATAAATATACATGATGTCCAGGATACATATACGAATCTGGTGAACATTGGACAAACACAGATCTATGGAAATCAAGAGGTGGGATCTGGTACTATGTAAGCATCCTCTATTGACGGTCACACCTGCCGGAAGTCCACAGTCAAATTCAAATGAAATAAGTGAGGAAGAAATCTTCGTCACAATGGGTACAGACAACTCAACAGCCGCTATCGAACAGCTAACTTAACATTTCATTTAGTGAAACAGAGTAATCGCAAACAAGGTTAATATACCGACCGTAAAATTAGACGAACGTTGACATCAGACTTGGTTTTCGATATCCCTGTACCAATAACCTAGTCAGTAAGGAGCTTTACCCTGTATTTAAAATGTTCTTATGTTGAACACGTCCTGGCATATCGGATCATTTGTGAGATATAAACACCATATGAGGTGATTGAGGGATAATACTACTAAAGTGTGAAATATTTACGACGGGAAAGCCGAAATCGTCACATTCGTCGTATAGCCTGGATGTTGATTTTCCGTCTGTGTTTATAGTAAGTAAGAAGGGAGCGTGTGTGATTATTTCTGTTGTGTTTTTAATTTCTTGTTCGTTAGGATATATAATCGCATTGACTTTTGTATGAATATAGCCATTATTAATTGACAAATCGTCATCAATATATCAAAATGTTAATAGGCCACCGCAAGCCTCATAAAACAATATGATAAAATAATCAACGCGTGTTATTATCGTATTGAAGCAAATCTCGCGTGAGAATCTCTATATATTCGTGATCTCAGATTTGTGTTCTCACGTCGATTATATTGTTTTATATTTTTTTCAGAAAAACGACCCCAACCACCAAGGTGTTTATCATTACATGTTAAAAACTATCCAAGATGGCGATACGGAATGGTTTACCAAGGAGAACTTAATGGGATTCCTAGAAGTTGATGTCATATTTGCAGGTATATTGCAAAAATCTTACTGAATAAGGAAATTGAAAAATGTGAGGGATTTTATGTAAGAAAGATTGCAAAACGCAATGGTTTTAGCGTAATGTGACTGTCATTTAACATTCTAGTTTATATACATGTTCTTTTATGATAAACCTGTTGCCAATATATTATAAATATTAGATTCACGATTAACGCAGTTATGAGATATTTGTTAATCTTAACACTATTACGTGTATTACATATCACTGTTTACACACGTCGTCCTTCAGGTGTCGGTTGATACACGTTTTAGTGCCGTATCTGATGAAAGATAAATAAAAGGTATTATATAATTGCAGGTATACATATTACAAACATACTACCAATGTTATAATGCTCAAGACGATCGTTTCTGTCAACTAGACTTTATCAGTTGAGCTCTAATTTTAATTAGGTTTTCTAAAGGGAAAGTGGTATATCCATACGTTCTGGCAACCTTACTCCTGTCCTTTTTTTCTGCACACGTCTCTTGTAAAACAATATAATGAGCTCAACTATGTTACACCATGTGGTTAAAACAGAACTTTAAAATATAATGGGGAATGATTTTTTTGATGATTTATCTACATCTCAAATTTATAACTTGTGTTTTAGTTCGAAAAAAGTTTTTATTTAAAGTTGTTAAAGTACTTTCATGTAATAATCATAAAACAGGTTACGGACGTTATAAAATGTTGTAATGTCCGTAACCTTTCCTTAATTTTAGACCAAAGATAATAACTGAATATAATTTGTATCATAAAGCTGATTTGTTTTGTTTTACTTATTCAAGTCAAATACTTAACGCTGACAAAAGATTTCAGTAAACAGTGAAATACTCGACTTGTCACGGACACGTATACAAGTCGTAGAATGCTATCTTATAAAGTTGCCATACCTAAGATAGTTCTTAACAGAATCGCACAAACTATATACCATTTGAACAACTGAAATCTTTTTATGGTCGAATCGTAATATTTGAAAAGTGTTTTTCGCTTAGAAATGAAATTTTAAATGCAGCAGAATAACGTAAAACTTCTCGTCTCAGCTTACATATTTCACCACAGGCCAAAATCTATTTGGATGTTCTCCTTAAAATTTGGAATAACATTGAATCATCACTTGTGATTATAAAAAAGATAAAACCCCATGTAGATAACTGTCACTGTGAGGAATATGTAACATAATATACTTTCAGGTGTGGCCATTATTGTGTTTTACCCGTCTAATGAGCATTTCTGTATCCTATATAATCAGACCGGAAAATCGTAAATGTAACTCAACATCAGAGGTCCCGAATGGAAATTTTTATTCCAAGAAACTGCATACGTGTCGCTTACACTTTTATCAAAATGGCGTCGTCGCCGCTGAGTTCTTTTTATGCTTTGCAAGTATTTGTAACATGAAAAACAAGAAAAACTGGGAAAATTAGGGTGTAATTTTTTAATATATGTATTTCATAAATGTTAAAATTAATGCTAATTTCAAACAAACATTTCTAGTTGATTCTCCGCGAAATTAGCTTAAACATTCACGGTAGCAGACAATTACTTCAGTCATCTCTTTTTATACATACAGGTCGGTGTATACCTTTATATCACCCAGCTAGTAACAAATACAAAACATGTACAACCATTATTATTGTGTTCATTACGCTCAGTTGCTAAAATGGGGCGTACCAGCTAAAATGACCAGCTAGATGTGATGGGCTTGGTGGGCGATTCTTTTTTTTTAATACCAAAGCATATTGTTCTACGTGTGTAATACATTTGGGGTGCCAAATGACATTCGTGAGTGAAACCCAATCTTTCTAAGTAACCTGGAGATATATACTAAGTATACATTTGAAAAACAAGAGGCCAATGGCCTCATAGCTCGATGGCAAAAGAAACAAGAAACATTTTTAAATGTATCCTCAACAAAGCTATTTGTTCAATTTTGAGGGGGAAATATGAATTAACATTAAAATATAGAATTCTATACACTCCTCTTGCTAAAACCTCACTTTTGGACTTTTGGCATTGAGTGTTTGCCCAATTGTAGAAGGCTATATGAGTTATGCTGGGACGTTAAACAACATTAAACAAAGAAACAAAATGAGTTATGCCCGTTGCATGGCTATATACCAACATCCTTAAAATAGCGTAGATGTTAGTTAGTGTAGTTTTACAACTTTTATATATCAATTAAATAAATATACAGTTGCGAAGCACGACACACAACTGTAGTGTACCTGGTTTCTGGAATGCGTAAACACTCGCGATCGGGTGATAGCATGCAGCTGTCCGATTTAACGCCTCAGAGTAAACATTTCTTTGTACATACATGTTATCTCCCAAAACATATGCATACTTTGTTCCAGATAACATTGAGTCAGCTATGTGCACAATCTAGGGCACTGCACTGTCGTATTTTGAAATGTTGTTTATTAAATAGACAAACCTGTAATATAGGTAAATTTTGTTTATTAACTAGACAAACCTGTAATATAGGTAAATTTATTGTCATAATTAACTATGAAAAAATAGTAAATGTGAAAATGGCATTTACTTCTTTGCATAATACAGACATTTTGCCTTGAAGTGGAGAAGTTCGGCATAAATTTTACCCAGACTGCATTGCATCATACACTATAAACAAAGAAGAAATCAATTTTATTTAATTCATTAAAAATCAGAAACAGTTCTGATTTACTAAAACTTTTATCGGGTTCATCTTTGTCTATAAACGCATGTGTCTGCAAATTTTCACAGTAACACGATGCATAGATTTTCCTTAATCGTCTACACAACATCTTTTTCAAAACCACGGACTACAGCATTAGCTAGATGGGCTCCGCCCATCGAGTTAACTAGATTTAACTGCACAAAAATGAAAACATTTATGTGTATTATGGTGATTCAAAATTTATTTCTCGCAAGCTCAAGTTAATTGATACAAACGAAGTATAACTTATTAATATGAATTCTGTGTCCAATAAAAGTGTCTAATTGTTTCTAAAAATGCATACGTATTTAATCACCCAGCCTCAAGTACCTAAATTTTCACGATTGAAACAATTCGGCTGCATTTCGTATAGTTCTACCAAGATAAAATGACATGTATACAACCACGAATCTAAATTGAATCATAACAGAGGTGAAAGCTTGTTTTTGGTACAATATATTGATCTATGATAAATTAGAACTACCAATTACAAATTATACGATCGAAGCTACGACCCCCGGTAGTTCTTTTTGACAAGTCCTAACTCTGTGATAAATGGTGCAGCGTCATACATGTGTCCTAAGAACAAGTCCGAGACTTAAAACCTTTCGTAAAACGGGCACTTGGTTCCTACGCTAGATGTCCCCAAATCAATATTTGTCTATATGTATTGCTTGACAAACTTCGCCGATATGAACACTTGAGTGATATTAATACTTTATGCCTTTCACCAGGGTACATAACGACGAGGAATATGCTAGTAACATTAGTCAGAGTACTTCTAAGCGCCCCGGAGACCCAAAAGCAACTTCAAGATGAAGTAGATGCAGTAATTGGACGAGATAGGAAGCCCGTACTAGAAGACAGATACACCATGCCATTCACAGAAGCTGTGACTTTGGAAACGTTCCGCTATATTACTCATGTTCCAGCAACAGCTTTACACGAAGCATCAGAAAATATCGAATACAAAGGCTACCTTATAACTAAAGGAACAAATGTAAGTTAATTCGCAAGTATATAAGCAGAGAATTGTGTAAATATATGAGTTAAAATTAGATCAAAATTAAACTTTGAAATTTAATTGTGAAATCTTGTTTTCTTCAGTTAATTGAAATTGCACATCAAAACTGTTTTTCTCCATTAGGACCCATGTTTTCTCAAAACTCACATTAACGTGAGTGACTATGGTTTTACAAAGATGTAAGAAATAATGTACAAAACGATAGAATACCAGATGCCGTTTTAGCAAATAGTTTTAAGTCATCGTAAGTTGGTCGACAAAAACATGAAATGTAGGACCGTTTTATCAACAGAACTCTAATTGAAATGTAGAGACGTTACAGTGCATGCTAAAATGTAATTTCGATAGGTTTTATGAATATATACACTTACAACATATACACTGAAAAATTTTAGTACAAGAATTTTAAACAAGAACGTTTGACCACAACTTTTTAAAGTCAGAACCAGATTTGGACGTTAGCCAGTACACCCCTTTTATATAAAAGTCGTGAGTTCATCTCTTAGACTAAGTCAAAGACTTATAGACCTGAAGATGCATGTCAAGTAACATAACTTTAGAATATTTATCCTAAATGATAGATTTTAGCAAACTTATGGGCTTCCCACCATTTGGAAAAGGATTGGAAGCGTCCATTCGAGTTCGATCCAAGTAGATTTCTTGATGAAGATGGCAAAGTGTTTCCTGCAGATCACCAAGTGAGAAAAAAGTAAGTAATCTTAAAACTGGAAACAAGAAATATAATCAAAGTACTGAAAGTACTGAAATGGGTTGTTATTTTGGCAAAATAGCCATGGGATTCAAACTACTTCTATCTAACATATATGAAATGAAAATAAATCAAATTAATGTAGGTCTTAAAAAAAACTTCAATTTCCAGCCTCTAAATAAATTCAAAATTAACATTCTAAATTTTATTTGTTGTATCTTGTTGGTGCAACTTTAAAGTTGTCTGTCGTGCATTAACACTCATTTCAAAATAAAACGTAAGTATTTATGGAGCCTACTGAAATTTAAGTGAAACATGACACTGGGAACAGGTAAAATAAATATTTCATAGCGAAAAATGGCTGCGATTTAAAGCATATTTTAGGGCTTGTAATATCGAACTAAAACAATCCTATTTAGGGCTATTACCGTGGTACATAAACATATACTCTGCCTTGACTAAATAAACAACCAAACAATGTTCTCTATCTTGTATTTATTCATATAAATAACTGTACGGGGTGAAACAGACAGTTTATTCCATGTTTATTGTTAAATAAATAATTTTTTCATCAATATAATTCGGGCCTAAAGTCGCGATGTAGCAAAACGATCTATCACCAATTTCATTTATATTATATTATATTATATTGAAACTGACTACAAATCGTATTGTATAATTTCGAAAGGCAGAAGTAAGCAGAAGCATGTGGTATTTCATTTAATGATTATTCAAACTATATTTAACTTCATATTCACCAAAATATTTGACTTTTCTGTAAAAGTTGAATTCTTGTGTTGGAATATATTTTGTGAATGCAACCTCCATGACCTCTTCACTGCTAACTGGATAGCCCTTGATGAAAAGTCGAAGTAAACCCATAATAGGTTGTTATTACATAACAATCAATAATAAGAGAATGTTGACCCCCACACCTTGTCCCATCCTATTTTCGGTTCGCAAATGTTTAGTATTCTAATGGACTTTCAAATAAGTTTCATATAGAGTTTATATTTCACAAATGATCCGATATGCCAGGCGTGTTCAACATATGGACATTTCATATACAAACTACTCTCTTACAAATTATTGACACAGGGATATCGGAAACCGCGTTTGATGTCAACGTTCCGCAAAATATTTATGGTCGGTATAATAGTGTTCTTTGCGATTACTCTGTTTCACTAGGTGAAATGTTGAGTTGCCTTTTTGTCGGCGGTTGTTGAGACGTCTGTACCAATTTTGACAAGGATTCGTTCCTCACGTATTTTGATTTGGACTTGACCGTGGACTCACGGCTGGTGTGACCGGTCGAGAAGGGATGCTTACTCCTCCATGGCACGTGATCCCACCTCTTGGTTTCCAGAAGTCTGCGTTTGTCCATTTTTGCCAGATTTGTATTTGTGTCTTGGAAATCCCAAAGGTTTATACTTTGGTATCTGGAATATTTTATATATCTATTGTTACTTCTTCATTTCTACTTAAAAATTCATTTTCATACAAACTGTTTACATTTTGTTGATTTTGTTTAACGGTGAGATGTTACTAATACCATTGCATCATCATCATCATCATCATCATCGTCATCATCATCATCACCATCATCATCATCAATGTTATAAGTATTTTATGATTTTTATTTTTCATTTATTCAGACTGGTAACTTTCGGAATTGGAAAAAGATCATGCATTGGAGAAGTATTCGCAAGGACAAGGATTTTCCTCTTTCTAACCTCTCTTATGCAAATGTGTACAGTGGCTCCAGAAAATGGAAAGGTCCCGCCGATGTTAAGTCCCTATGATATGTGTCCGGGTGGTGCTTTACAACCACCTGAGTACAGGTGTAAATTTGTAAAACGTGATTAATTTCCAAGATTACGGCATCTACTTGTGTATTGAGGTTTGGTGATGCAATAAAAGTGATATATACTTATATTGTGAATTAATATAATTGAACAGTCTACAAAAAATCATTTGTTTGGTTCATTGACGTTGCAGAAATAAACAAAAAGTCGTGGACGTCACCAGCCATAATTGCATTGTTATGAATTTCGCCATTTACTGCTGCCAACTCCTGCAATCTATTACATATTATAATATAGCCTGGAACAATGTCTGCAATTATTATTTGATTATAAAAATCATCGGGATGATATTTAAACAAAATTTCGTAATTGCATATATTACTATGTTTCATTGTAAAAATTCTAAGTTGAAAAATTACATCATTAACCCGGAACAGTCGTTTGGTATATTCATTGTAGAATTGAGATATTATAACTGCTGACAATTCGTGAAGACGTACTCCGCGTACATTTATTGCACACCATCATTACTTAAATAAGTTAAACTAAAACAGATCCTCGGTAAATCTTGTTTTTCCTCTAGCTCTCTTAATTAATGACTAACATCTAATTCTATATTTCATTAGTTAAGCCTTCTTTTCATTCAGCAAAATGTAGTTATTCTCGGTCAGTTCAAATCGCGAATTAAACTTAGTTTTTCTCGAGTTAAACAAAGTTGTTTCACTGAAGCAAATCCTGGTATGACTGAGAAGAATATGGATTAAGTAAAAAGAGCTGATACTAACTAACTAAAACCTAGGTCCCGTGTCACAGTAGGTGTCGGCACGTTATAGAACCAATGCTCAATTGCCGTAAGTGTCGAGCATACGCCAAGATGTGAAGCCCTTCACCCGCATATGGCGACGTCTCCATATGAGTGAAAGATTCTTGAGTTGGACGTTAAACAACAAACAAACTAACTAACTAACTAACTAACTAACTAAAATGCGATTTTAGTATTCCGTATACATCGATATGAAAACAGACAATGAATGTGAATGGAGATGAGTGTTAACGGTTTGATTTAATCAGGTGTTGAGTTTCCTGATCAGTTGCAACTGTTGAATCGTCTATACCGATTATGACGAGGATTTATTCCTCATTTATTTCATGTCAATTTCACAGTGGACTTGCGGTGGTTGTGAGCGGTCGACAAGAGATGTTTACACCTCATTGAAACCTGATACCATCTCTGAATCCTCTGAGGGTCTTTGGTTGTCCATTGTTCACCAGATTTATGGACTGTCTCTTGATCAGACTAATAGTGAATACTTTGGTATATATACGTTGTATATATTGATCTTGAATATAACCCTTTATAGAACAATCTTGAAAACTCTTATCTTTTATCGATATAGGTGATTTAAAAACAAATTAAAGAAAGATATATCACATATTATTTATAACTCAATTGACGAAAATATACTGTTTACGTGGAGATTAACTTTGTTTTGATGTACAAAACCTTCCACGTCCAGTTAATGCAAAAACAATCGAGTAATAATCAACTTTTTGCGTTGACCAAATACTTTTACTGGTGGTTGCAATTAGTAAATACACATAGTAATTTGCAAACATTAAAGGCACGATAACATGTGCATTAATTCATGAGTATTAAGTGTGCAATTCATTTTTCATACAGTGCATAGCTATATGTAACAGATATATTTGAATACAATCAGAAATGTATTAATTATTTGTACAAAAATACATTATTTCTTTATCAAAATGTTGTTAAATTATTTTTAGTTCTTGTATTATAACAAAAAATATGCAAATCAGTACGTGTTGCATGTTACGTCTGAGTAGTAGGCCGAGCTATAATTATGCAGAGGAGAATTCAGATATTACATTTGGATGACGGAGGACTTTAGTCCATATTTACGATAACCTGAACAAATTGTATTTCTATTTACTAACTGGACATGCTTTCTGTATTGATCACACCTTTATATATAATTGTCAGTATGCATCACAGCAAAGAATATAATTAGGTGCTCAACGATAATCGGATTTGGTATATTCGGTATTGTCCGATTCACACAAGATGGCGGGCAGAGTAACCTTTTGATGATCATCCAGTTAATTCTACTCACTTTTCGGTTTTGACACGCTTCACGGGAAAAAGATTACTGGAAAACCGTACGTATGAATGACAGGTAGGAACGATAACTCTTGTCATGCATTACCCCAAATTTAAACTCGTCCAGGTAAACATTGCCAGGTTATATGGATGTTAATATATACTACTCAAAGTTTGCTTAGCACCAAGTTTTCCACACATCATTGTGAAGTCTACATTATATATATTTGTAATATTTACATTGAAATTCGTTAATTGATGTATCGAGAAGGTCCCCAGTGTACTCATACTCATAAAACAAAATAGAACAAAAAATGTTTTTCCTGTGCGTGCGATAAACAATTTAATTTAATTAAATTTTGAAATTAAATTGACAATATTATAGTGATAGAGATATATATCACCCAAACTTTATGCTCTTACACAAATCAAAATTTTTTTACTGAATAAATAATAAAGCATCAAGCAATAATTGTTACTTCAGTCTGTTAATAATTGTAAGACACATGAAAAGCACTGTTGGATATAATTGTAGGATATCCGACAAAATGACAAAATAATCTTGTGTACTTGTCTAGGCCTTCGTATACATAGACATTCCATGCCTTTATTCATGACAAAACCTTACATAACACCAACAACTTACAGTTTGTAAAAATAATCAACAAAATGCCTATAAATCTCATTTAAGCTTTCTTACTGTCATTACCTGATTGACAATTTTGTCAGTAACTTTTGTTCTATGGTCTCGCGCCAATAATCTTCTGCAGCAAAGATATCAATTCTCCCTTTAAGTCTGCAGTCAAAATATCCCTACTGCTGTACCTCTGCAACATAAAATGTTATTAACATCATAACAACTGTATATAATTTCCATATTTTGTTGTAAAAAGCTCTTTATTTTTCAAAATCACTGCAGAACGTAAAGGAATATGACCAATCGTATGCCTTAAACAGTGTCATTCAAATATTGTTCAACAATTGTCATGACAATAGATAGGTATGAAATAAGCAATTTAATTTAACATAATTTAAAAATGCTTCTGGATGACTAAACATACCAGCATTTCACAGACATTTATTTTTATGTGAAGGCTTACGTAATATAAACCTAAATTTGTGATTTACTGAATAGATTAATCTCAATGTTTAACCCTGAAATCTTGGATTAAAATGCAGCTACACACTCTTGAAAATAGATAAATAAAATGCGTATATCAGTTACATAGTATTTAGTCTGCACAATACAAAGCTCCAGTGCAAATGTTAACTGTATTTACTGGATTTGCACTGGAGCTTTGTATTGTGCAGACTTAAATCTATGTAACTGATATACAAATTGTTGTCTTTCATTTGATAAAGGCCAAGTGGCCGTAAATTTGTGAAATTTGAGTGTTTTACTGTTTTTTCCGCATACCGACACTTCCCTTTGGAGGACATTAAATTTATTGATAAATAAAATGTTTGTAAACAACATCAAGGTCGAACAGCTTTACGTAAAAACTAATGATACTGATAATATACTTAAGACTTCGAAATACTCCCCTACATCTAGAAATGGTAAAGAAAAACTGAATACATTTTAGACAGAGCATTGGGCCTCTATCAAAATTGTGAAATTTATTATCTTGGGAGCAGGGATCGGATCGGGACCTGGCAAATACGGTCATATAATATTATATACTAAATTTTATGAAATTGTCGTGTCTATGCAATGAAATGGAAAATTGAATACTTTTTCGAAATAAGAAAAATCCCATCCTTTATTTATAAAATGTATTACCCCGGAAGCAGGGTTTCGGGATCTTGGGATTCAAATGCAATCATACACGGTTGAGAAATAATGTGTAAAATGAAGAAGTTCCAATGGATACTGGAAACTGCAAGTTCATTAGAACACTACAAATAAGATATTAAAACGGACTCAACACGAATAATAACTGCGAATTTCAATCAGTACTAGGATCGCAATTGCGTGACTGCTCATAATTATATTCGCGATACCCGTTTGTTTGTATTCTTGAATGGAACATTTTTAGTTATATAGTGGTGGCTAGTTTTGATTGTGAGAAAAGTTCCTAGTTTCAATTTACCTGGGAAGAGACCACTGGTCTTTCCACAAGTAAACGGGCGACCTTTCTCACAATATCAGCCTGGGTTCCAGCGGTACTGCGTCGCGCTGATTAGAAGTAAGAATGTCCATGGTTCAAGCGTGATGCTCTACCAATGAAAATTGATTGCCACCGTATAACTAAAATTTTGTTAAGCGTGGCGTAAAACACTATTTAAAATAAAATAAAATAAAATAATGTGCTACTTTAATTCCGTAGACCTGCAACGATGAATTGATAACTCTATTTTCAAAAGGCCACGTCAAGTATATATAGATAGGCACCATCTTTTTTTTTTTATAAAGATATATAAGGCCATGTTAAAAAAATATTCTGGTTCTCAAACAATTAACCTTCCAAAATGGACAAGGTAGGTAGGTATTTTATTTTTATTTTTTATTTCCAAATTATTGTTTATATACCTTGAAAGCAAGAAAATAAGAAGACTTTATGTAACAAAATATGTCTTTTATTGTGACCTTTAATAAATTGTAACAAAAAATTGTGTGATTGTCTTGTTCATTTGGTTTTAATACTGAAATTAATTGTAATTGCAACATTATAATTATCACCAATTATTATCATTACTGTTTTACAAAGCTGTACAAAATGTAACTACTATGTGTCTAAAAATCAATGCAAATTCAAAAAGTTTCATCTCTGGAAACAATAGCTATCCATATTTATGTATTTCATTAAATCTTTTATTTACAGCAACTAATTTTACTTTTATCTTTCACCTACATTAATTCAGATTTTAAAACTTTTATACACGATGTAGTGTTACATATATCATCATTTTAACACATCCTGAAATTCAGTTCCGTTCGGTATCGGTTCTTTCATTTAAAACCCAACATCCACTTCCTCCATAAACTGCAAGCAACAGCAGAAAACACACGGTGTGTTCTATGACATTTTCGGGCATGAGGTAAAGATTTACATGTTGAATTGTCAATAAAATAATTATTTTACTTTCTAATTGGGTTTTAGAAATGCATTTTGAAATACAAATAGAAGGAAATGGATTATTGTCGAAACTTAAGCCTTTTGAAATGACTGGCATTTTTACTTGCCGCTTGGCGGTGATTTTTTATGAAATGTGAATAAAATGGTTTCATCGGCGATTTCTTTCTGAGCGCCAGTGTCTGAGAACCAGAAGTATTTTTTTACTTGGCCTATATTATAACAAATGCTAACGGGGGTATCCATGGACGAGTGGTTAGAGCATCACACTTTGAACCATGAAGTCTCTAAATTCCTGTCAGCACAGGTTCGAGTCCCGCTGGAACCTAAGCTGAGTTTTTTGAGAAAGTTTGCAAGTTTACTTGCGGGAAGCCGGTGGTCTTTTCCTGGTTACATTGTAACCAATATTAAAAATTCAAAATTAGCATATAAATTATGAAATACACTGTTTATGTAGCTTTCTCAAGGATTTGAGTTTCTCATCGTCCTCCATGAAGAATGTGAGATATTGGTACGATTAATCAACATCACAGTTACCTCCCCTTCTAGTTTCTTGTCCACCAGAGAGCATACTTTTTTTATCTGAATCAATGGCAAAATACAGGTCAAATGGATTTTATTAACTTGTAAATGTCTCAAAGCTCAGAAATTCGTTTTACAGTTTTACTCTTAGAAGGATTTGGCATTATATTTAGATTTTATTATTTGGCATTGTATGATTTTACATTATCTTTCGGAAATATACAATTATAGCTCTACTTATTAAATCTTATACACAGGAACGATCGTCTTGACTATTTGTTTTGGCCTCATTTGTAAACTATAACTTTGGTATTGCTAATATGTTTGATATACATGTATATTCTACAACTTTCTATTTCTACAATTTTATGTGATACGGGAATAAACTTACTTTACTTTCAATTTGGTAATCAATATCTGTCAAAAATATCGATGAATTGGGATCACTTGTACTCATCTTGCTCATGGCTCCTGGCAAGGCTGGGGAAATAGTTGGAATGAAGCAATGCTGACTTTGAGTAACTCATCTTAAGGGGCGACATTTTTTATCATCCTGACGTACGGGCCCTGCAATACAGTCCTATGTCATTATGCTAAATGTGGCTACATATTAAAAAGTACACGGCAAAAGTTTTTGTTCTTGGTTTCTGAAAAATGAAAGCATGTACTGATTTTAACACAGATAAAATTAAATTACATCACAAATATGTCTGAAAGATCGTACTACTATCGCACAAAGTACCGTAGAGTTTCTTTATTTGAATAAAGAAGACAATTGCTAGGGCCAGAGACATTAAAGAAACAAAATTCTGAGACACATTTTATTCTCAAAAGTTAAGAATTTACTCATCTATGTAAAAAATGAAAACTCGCGGACCATAAAACGACTTTAGAATCTACGAAAATTTGCTGAAACTAAGCGGAAACCTTATGTTTCAATGCGGTTTCCGCCAAGTTTCAGCAGGTTTCAGTAGGTATCCGCAGGTTTCCGCATGCAGAAACAGACTGGATTCGTGGACGACCTAGGTGTACGCATTTTCAATTTTGTCCTAAAAATATGGTATATAATTTCAGCGATTCTATTATTTCAAAAAGATAACTCTTTACCGGCAATGAAGAATATTAAATTTTAGTGATCTCAACAACCTCTCTATAATGTGAAAATTTAATACTCGCTAAAATTTCATCTTATATATATATTGCCCCACCCTGGAACCATCATGTCAATCAATCTGGCCAAAAACAAAAAAATTGGTAGAGGATCTTAAATTGCTGCTTTCTGTAAAGATTCGTTGTGGTTTTGAAACAAAAGGTGATTGTGTGAAAAAATGCCCCCCTCCCCCCTTCGCAGTCTAAAAACATTCAAAAACTCTGACAAAATTGTTTCCGACAATTCTTGCACAAAAACATTTTTTACCTAATAACACATTAAATGAATGCATCAAAGTGAAAACAAGGGGAGATAATCGAAGAAATCAAGCAAAATGAATGAAAAGGACAAAGTCTGAAAAGACCTCAAAAACGAGTCAAAAATTAATATTTTGATTTCTTCGAAAAATACAAACTTAAATTATAGATCCATGTAGACCACCCAGAAACAATCCGTTTTTCAATTCATGCAGTTTTGGGAAATATTTTTAAAGAGGGGTACCATCGTCAAAATCCCTTCAGTGGTTTCAGAGAAGAAGTTGAAAATGTAAAAAGTTTATGGACAGACGACAGACAATTAGGGATACCAACAGTTGTTAATTAAAAAAAACACCCTTACCAACTACTTTTCTTTTTGGGTAAATTCCCTGCAACCAACAAATTTTAATAAACAAGAGCTGTTTGTAAAACAGTTATGCCCCCTCCGCATAAACGGAAACTGTGAATTATTAGAATTTTTTTAAGTTCAAGGGGCACCTGTCTGTCAAAAATGGTTTGACTGTAACCAAATAAAAATTGGACCTAGATATTCTCATGATATATCTCTATGCCACATTTCATTTCAATGTATGCACCCGCTGCAGAGATAATGAACGGAAACTACTGGTGTACGGAGCAACCTACCGACCGGCAGCGCTAAATCAATATGCCTCATTTTCCCATATTGTTGGAAAGAGAAAATCCTATTGATTTTATATGGTGGAAACTAAATATGAAAATATACAACTTTAAAACAAAACAACTTTAAAACAAAAACAACTTTAAAACAAATATACAATATTTAATATTTACATTATTATATTTACATAATCACAGATTTTCTACAAAATATATTCTAAAACTAAGTCTATGGCTCATTTCAAATGGAACTATATCGATTGTTTGTTTGTTTTTTGTTGTTTAATGTCCCACTCAAGAATATTTCACTCATATGGAGACATCACCAAATGCCGGTGAAGGGCTTCAAATTTTGCCCTATGCTCGACACTTACGGCCATTGAACAGTGAGAGTTCTTTAACGTGCCGACACCTACTGTGACACGGGACCTCCAGTTTGTACTGTCTCATCCGAAAGACAGGAAACCAACCTGTCGCCGGTGGGTCTCGAACTCACGACCTCACGATCCAGAGTCGAGCGTGCTACCGACTGAGCCAGGCAGGCTCGAATTATATCGATGTTCCATAATTCAATATAGCATGAACATGATGATATACTGTAAAGCTGGTTTTATTCATCAGAATTTTACTTATCTGTTATTTCGTGAAAGCTCTTTCGCTATATATATTATAGATATATTTTATTGCAAATCACCTAGTGCAGGACAATTCACCACTATATGATGCAGAGTTCCAATTTAAGCTGATTTTGTAAGAAAAATTGCTTGTTAACATGCGGAAGGACCGTGGTGTCTACCTGGGTACGTATTTTTTGCAACGGTATTCTCCTTCATCATTGTCCGACACTACTGATGTAACTGATAGAGAACGAAACGAACTCCATACTTAACAAGTGTATACAACATAGAAAAGTTACATAACTGTGTCAGAATTTTGTACATAGTGGTGCCTAAAAATTTTCCACTCAATATGGACCACGTCAACTTGACACTTAAACACAACATTTTATTGAAATTAAACGTTTTGGGGACCGTTTGTCAATTTGGTCAATTTCTTGTAGTGCCGCAATGTTTGTTTATTCTTGTTTAACGTCCCACTCAAGTATCTTTCACTCATATAGAGACGTCACCAAATGCCGGTGAAGCTCCAAATTTTGGCCTATGCTCGGCACTTACGCCCATTGGGCAGTGAGGGATCTTTAACGTGCCGATACCTACTGTGACACTGGACCTGAATTTTTACTGTCTCATTCGAAAGACAGGAAACTAACCTGCCGCCGGCGCAACTCACGATCAAGAGTCGAGCGTGCTACCGACTGAGCCAGGCCAGCTCAGGTGCCGAGATGAACTCTGGGAGTATGTTTTCATTAAATGATTTATGGCAAAAATCAAAATTAACATCTCACCTCATGAAACATACAGTGTAAACGAGAATTTAATTCAAAACTTCCTGCAAGTTGGATAAGACACCATTGTTCTTCCAATAATTCAAACAATGATCAAATGATTGTATTAAGACTGCATATGGTTTTCCTATCCAGATGTATTTTATGATATGTTATGATACAACAATGATTGAGCTGTGCTCTCTATAAGGCAATGCCTTAGTTCATATTAGATGCAATATTGATAAATCATTGATGCAATTTGATTCTTATCAATTAGGGCTTGGATTTAAAAAGGAATTATCTGGGTTTGATATACAAAAACAAATAAATTATATGTATACACAGGCATAAAGTTATCAAAATATTTTGTGAACATTTTTTCAGAGACCTGGGTTGGGCACATTTTCGCTTGCAATTGAAAAACTCATCCTTACTACAGTAAAACCTGCTATAACGGACACCTCTGTATAAGGATTACCTGTTTATAAGGCCAGTTTTTTCAAGTCCTTTGACTGCAAACTAAATTGAACCTGTGTATAACGGTAACCTGTACACAAAGGTCAATATTTTCTTGTCCCTTCGGTGGCCCCTATATACAGGTTTCACTGTAGTTGTATATGAAAACTCACTGGACCTGACCTGATTTGTTTACAAAATATATAGGAATACAATATTTTTTATGCCTGTGTAGAGGTCTTATTTGTTATTGGATAGGCATTAACAGTTGAAAAAAAAAACAACGAAATAATTGTTCGGGAAAAACACAGTTAATACCCTTAAATGTTTTCCCCAGTGGTTCACAAGGTCAGTTGTATAAATCAAAGGCCAAAATGACCACAATGACATTGCTCAATCAAAATAAAATGTTTCTCTTATCAATTATATACAGAAAGTATAAGGGATGGTAATAATAATTTTTTGTATCTAATTCATATCATAATATAGATAAAATATATATAATACATCTCTCTTTCTTTTTGCCTTTGTATTTTGTTACCTGTGTATGACAACTTTCCCTGTTTCCTTTCTTTTATCATCCTCTCTTAGGTTTCTGAATACTCTTTTAACTGCTTCTACAAAAAAGTGTGTTGACTGCTGTTACTTGCAGTCAATGGAGCGCGCCTTGGAACGGGATGTTGGTTTTGTAAAAAAAGAACTGATAATGAATGGAAACTGAATTTCAGGATTTGTTAAAATGATGATAACACATATGCCAGGACGTGTTCAACATACGAACATTTCATATACAAATGTAAACTACTCACTGACAAATTAATGACACAGGGGTATCGAAAACCGCGTTTGATATCAAATTTCCGAAATTCTACGGTTGGTATAATGGTTTTGTTTGCGATTACTCTGTTTCACTAAGTGAAATGTTGAGTTGCCTGTTCGATAGCGGTTGTTGATACGTCTGTAACAATTGTGACGAGGATTCGTTCCTCATGTATTTCATTTGGATTTGATTGTGGGACTCACGGCGGCTGTAACCGGTAAACAAGTGGTGCTTACTCCGCCATGGCATCTGATCTCACCTCTTGATTTCCAGAGGTCCGTGTTTGTCCAATTTTACCAGATTCGTATCTGTATCCTGGACATCTTAAAGATTTATACTTTGGTATATGATATCTTGTATATACTCTTAAATGGTAACTCGCTATGCAAATGTTATTGTTTCAATTATATACTTGCAAATAGTCCAAATGTGATGACTTGTAGCTAAATGTAATCTTTACATATTCTTGCACCGCCATGACATATCATCAAACCCAATTACATGTACATAGTCTTTGTAAAAGAAGGAAACAATTGGTTTACACGTTTTATCAAGATAATTTTAGTGATTGTCATTGTTAAAATGTTGTTCTTCAAGATGACATGCGAAATGTACTCCAAATCACTAAAGATGAATGTTTTCTCTACAGCAAATCCACGTGCAATTATGTCTTTTAAGCATTATCATGAGTATATCGGTTCGCTTCATCAATTGTCATATCCTTCAATAGGAACTTTTCATCATCCGTCATTTGGCTAACCAGGGAGACGTCGAATGTGACAGTGAGTAGAATCACGTGTATGATCATCAAAAGGTTACTCCGCCCTGCAATCTAATGTGAATCGGACAATATAATTGATGATTTTATGCAACCTTCACTCCGATAAAATAAATGATCCGCTTCTTTCACTTCTGTTTCTAGCTTCAACAAATGGCCGCCATACTTCATGTTATTCTGTCGTAGGAATAATATCACTGTGGGTATTTCGAACAGAAAAAAATAATATTAATTTCATTTGTCATTGGCATGAATAAATGATTCCGCAAAGTTAGATTTTACAGATAAATAGCAACAATTTTAATTCAGTCGGCCAAAACGCCAAGCCAAGCAAAAAGAAACTTAGTTTATAACTATATCAACATAACGACACATAGACGTACGCATTCCCGGTCACACCCACCATGAGTCCACAATTGACCACTATTAAATTCAAATGAAATAATTGAGTAATGAAACGTCATTATCGGTAAAGACGATTCATCAACCATTATCGAATAGGTTATTCAACATTAATGCCGTGAAACATTGCAAACATGGTCATTATGCGCGATAAAATGCGATAATTGCCATATGTAATAGTCATGGTATATAGGAGTTGTACGCAAACAAGCATAATCAAGATATCCGGTATAATGTTCAATGTTACTCCAGCCTGGTTTATGTCTCTACATATCACCTAAACGATATGAACTTTGATTTCCTAGTGACAAATACTGATTAACAAGGTAAGCCATTACTTACTATCGGTCATGTTTCACGTCTGACGCCCGTCATACACTTATTGTATCGAAAGACGTTGGTCTATTATATGAAAGTATTATTACAAAGTGTCTTAGATAGCGCAAAGAATTTTCAGTCCCATGCTTTTGCATTATGCATTTACATTAAAATCGAGCTCAACCGAAGAAGTCGTATTGACAGAAACGGCCGTCCTGGGGCACTTGTTGTGGCCTTTTTGTAAAACTGTAGCTATGTTATTGTTAATAATAGAGAGTGCAGCTTAAACGGACCTTAGCAAAGCGAACTTAAATGGTAGAGAGTGTGTAAATGAACTAAAAACACATTCAAGGTACTATCAAATTATGTGTTGAAAACACCGTTTCTGACTTGCTGCCATGTTTTTCATGAATTATTGCCAATGTTGTATCTTCAACCTGACCATGAAATCTCATCCATTTTGCTGCTTCAGTTCATATCTACCTACTGTTCTGTGTACGCTACCTGTTCTTCGTGTTGAGACCATTTGTATATCAGACTTGTCCTGTTCTAATGGACTTAGAGTTTCGATTATCCATTGGTACTTCTTCCTTTTTATCATACAATCTAAAACTAAGATATTATATGCAACATTTATTTTGAACTGCGCTCTCTAATAAGCAATGTCTAATCATATTATATACAATTGTTCTATTACAACATACAACCCGTGTGTTTCCATCTGAAACTCATATAAACAATTGAACTTGAATATTGGTCAAATTTAGTTACTTCGGGTCAAGTTGTTCAATATTAAGTGTTTTAATGTCGCAAGATCATTAGTTATAATTTCTCAGAACTCGATTTGATATTTTTCAGATAATTAAAAACAAAAGAGCGACACAATGACGTCTGCTGGTATGTTTCCAATTATAGACATTCGACAACATATAGTGTGTAAACTGCTGTAACTGTCATTTGTCTGCGGGGTTGAAACGATATCTGTATATCAAGAACTATATTATGTAACAGCAATAGTATTTATAAATAACCAGTTCATTATATGCATATGTATTGGGAGCTGATGTAAATCCATCTGGCATATAAATTAAAACGCATTGTCATCGAGTGATTTAATTGATTGATAGTTTAACAATGTCTTAGACACAAGCAAAGATCAAAGTGTTAATTTATGGTGGGATGGAACAACAGACAATGTACTGTAAGGATTTAGTCATTTTTTATCGTATGTACATGGGCCACATTTCCTTTAAACTGCGTTTACATTTAAATCAGAAATCTTTGGTTTTGTCGTCATATCATGCTTGTGAGACCGCCTTCATGCCAATCATCACAATCATCATCATCATCATCATCATCATCATCATCATCATCCAATCTAGTTCCATAGGTATTGACCGTAGGCTGGAGTTTAAGTTATTCTTACTAACATTCACATGGACCAGCTTGGGCAATTTTAACTTTTATAAACTCTATTACTTACCAAAACTTACAGATTAGTTATTCCCATCACTACTTCATTATCATCAAAATAGAATGTCAACACACAAATATCGGAAGAGACAGAAGTGTAATATCTATGAAATTTTGTGTTTAAGTTATGATATTCGGTGTTTCACCAAGATGTTGTATAATTATTTATAAACGAAAGCTCGCCTCGCGTCCGACCGTCCGATTTATTTTTGAATAAAGTTTGGTTATTGCTCTAAAAAGCTGGAATACTGATACTTCTGCAAAGGGGTTCTTTGTTGGACTAACAAAATACTGCTAAACAATTGTTAAATAGATGTTTTTTTTTCTTTTCGGGAAATAGTTTGGACTATTCTGTTATTGTTCGATGTCTAAGGTTAAGTTAAATTACTAGTTATTAATTGCAAAATTTACAGAAACCCCTCTATCTTTGACTATAAAATGCCACTCAAGTGAACGTGGTATGAAATCAAGTACAAAGTCTTGAATGTGTCTTTTTATGTTAACAGAGTATAAGTGTGAAGATGGGAAGTTTAATGTTACTACAGATATGAAGAAATCATTTGACGAGTATGGATACATAATGGTTAGGTATGAGACAGCCATCAGATCACATTCGTATATACAGGTTTTAGTAAAGATAAACTATTTGCCAAATGATAAAGTGTATCAATTGATAAGAGTATAAAGACAAAGCTTGTCTGACCTTTTATCTTTCACAGTTACAGTCATTGAAGATGTTTCACTTCCTCTTTGATTGCGTTTCATCGTTTTCGTGAAATCGATTATCATTTCTATCTATAGGATATTAAATAGTTTGGGTTTATTTATATTTTTGTTTTACAGCCTGTCGTGACACGCGAACCCGGTGTGAAGTCTGATCCGAAAACCACGTGACTTTCACTTCGTAAACAGTCACTACCATTTTAAAAAGTCATTGCTCTAACCTGGTACCGGAAATCAAACCCTGGACCGCCCACTTGCGGGCAAAATGTTTTATCCCTTTCGGAGGTCAGTTGGTAATACATGTAGTTCGTCCTACAATCGGTCAATAAAGTCATACATTATCTTTCTACGGTGCCAGTTCATTTAATATAGGGTTTACCAGTTTGTTCATTTCAGTTATACGGTAACAGCCACATTAAATAATGGAGGAGGAGGATACGCGGTTAAAATGTACCCTGGTAAATAACAAATTACCGCATGTAAACTAACAAAGTTTCTCACAAAATCAGCCCAAGCGACTCATTCGTCAACAGTGACCTCTCGATGGTACTGATATTAAATTGAAATTCGTTTTATGATAAGAACAGGAATAAAAGTATAACTCATTGTCTTTCAGAAATTTGTTAGGTACATCGGAGCTGAATCGTGTCAAACAGATTGTAGAAGATAGCAAAGAAATAAGAGAAAATGCCTTTGAAGTAAGTCATTTTCTTGTGATATTAATAGCAGTTTTCAAAACGTTTTAGGTATGTGTGTATGAATGTATGTTTTTATAATTCAATAAATAGATGGATTGCATTTTGAAATATATATTTAATTGATAAATATTGATACTCAAATACATATTCTGTCATGCAGATACCATACAAGAATAAAAAAATAATCTGTTTTTCTTTTTCAATTAAAGATTTCTGATGGGGAAGGAAGGCAAAGTAAATTTGCATTGTGGAATCAACCAGGGAATGACGTCACAGGAATGGTGGCTAGATGCGAAAAAATTGTTGAAACATGCGAGAAGGTTTGTTCTACGATCGAAACAGTTTTTATAATTCTGAAACATCAATGTACTTTATCACGTATCAATACATGAATTCAAAATAACACACATTAATGACGTACAAATGTCTTTCTAATTCGATTTAAAACCGTGGTCCAGACATAACACGTCAAAGACCTCAGAAAGTATAAACATAAGAACACAGCACAGCTCAAAATGTATAATGCTTTATTTCCATGGCACCTGATCCCACCTCTTGATTTTGATAGGTCTGTGTTTGTCCATTTTTTACCAGATTTGTACCTATATCCTGGATATCCTAATGATTTATACCTTGGTATCTGAAACTTTTTATAACTTTTGATTATTATATATACCTTAAAAATCGTAAAAAACTAAGTACATTAAGCTACAAAAGAGATCTTGTTTTAAAGGCATTGAGATTTCAACGCATTGAAACATCAAAGTCTAAATGAATATTATCCGTTTCATCCAAACGAAAGTACACGAATTTACCGTTACTCATATAAATACATACCGGTATCCCAAGAATATGAAAAATGGAAATAGAGAAAATATTATACAATGACAATGAAAAAAACTATGAAAACGCAGAATTATCTTTTCTTGTAATATATTCAACAACAACAACAATAGAATAGGTAACTCAACATTTCACTCAGTAAAACATAGTAAATGCAAACAATTGAAAACTACTCATAAATAGAACAATCGTTTAACATGTAATTGCATAACCAGAAATTAGACATCAAGAATAATAGCATGCTTACAATAATACCCTCACTTGCAAAATAGTAATAATCCAATTATTTAATTCAAAATTTTAAATGAAATGTGAACGGTAGTATGTGTTGAATGTTTTGAGTTTAAATCATGGCTGAATTCAAAACGAGGTCTCGGCGATCGCGGAAAACTTTCTGATTGGACAACCAGACTTACTACTGGGGTTGAGATTTCCATGTCCAATAATCACCTCAATTGAATAGTTTTAATGAATATAGTAACTGATAGGTTGTTGTTACAGGGATATCAGGAGTCGTGCTTAATTTCAACGTTCAGCAAATTGTACGGTCGGTATAATGACCTTGTTTTCAATTACTATGTTTCACTAATTAAACGCCGAGTTACTTTTTCGTTGGCTTTGTTGAGCCGTCTGTACAAATTGTGACGAGCCTTTAGTCCTCACTTATTTCATTTGAATTTGACTGTTGACTCGTGACGGGTGTAACCGGTTAACACGGGACACTTACTCCCCCATGGTACCTAATCCCACCTATAGATTTCCAGATGTCCTTTTTTGTCGAATGCTCACCAAAGTTCTATATTGTATCGTTGACATGAGGATTAATACGTTGGTATCTGTGATTTTTAAATTATCGTGTTTGTTCTGAATATCTTTTATATATTTAAAAATTATATTTAAGCTTCTCGGTGGCGAAGTTTATCACTACCACACAAAACTAATGATGAAAGATGCTTTCACTGGAGGACGCTTTATGTGGCACCAGGATTATGGGTGCAGTATATACTTCATATTTACTGCTGAGGATGAGTATACAAAATTTCACCTTGCAATTTTGCACGACGATATATATTACCGTCGTCGTGAACCCTAAAATAGAAACAGAATAATATTCAACGTCGTCGTGTTCCTTGATTATCGCGGATTATCATGACGTGATAGTAGCGATGACGTCATGGTTATTGGTATTGATATATCGGTACTTTTAGCTATTGTAGATTTAACCAATCAATATTTGTTCCTTTTAATGATATGAATTAACCAGAGATAAGATGAATTAATCATTTATAAAACAATCATTGTCTTTTGACTGACATCTTGATGAACTATCCAAGGTAAAAACGACCGAGGCGAATATCATTATTAGGAGTTGATAACATCACAGTGATAAACTCATCAAAAGTCAATAATTGTATAATGGTACCAATGATATGTTTTCAAAGGGTCTCAAAATTTTACTTCTTCCTACGCTTTCCATAATTGCATTGATTCACATTGATAGTTGTAATTGATCACTAATGGCGATAACAAAATAAAACATATTCAAAAAAAATTCTAAAGCAAAGATAGTTTCTCTTAGACGGATTTTGGCTATACTTTTAGAGATATTATTTGACCTTGTATAATACCACTTTCTCTTTAGAAAATACACAAACCTTTTTAAATTGGAGCTCAACTGATGAAGTCTAATTGACAGAAACGATATTGAGCATTATAACTTTGGTATTATGTTTATAATTTTTATAACCACTAGGTCGTTGCCACTGCTGGTGGACCGTTTGAGTCCCCGAGGGCATACATAAACCTAGTACCTGGTATTTAGGTACCAGCTGTTGATCTTATACTAAAGTAATATTTGGCACTGTTAACACTGTCTAAATTCAAAAAATTTTCTAAAGCAAAGATAGTTTATCTTAGACGGATTTTGGCTATACTTTTAGAGATATTATTTGGCCTTGTATAATACCACTTTCTCTTTAGAAAATACACATACCTTTTTAAATTGGAGCTCAACTGATGAAGTCTAATTGACAGAAACGGTATTGTCTTGAGCATTATAACTTTGGTATTATGTTTATAATTATTATAAAGAAATGTATTTCTTTCGTTTAATAATGTAGATATTGGTACAAAAATGGTTGCCTATTTCCGGATATGATGACAGTCTTCATAGCGATCGATAAATGTAATAAAGAAAATGGCTGTCTACAGGTACTGCAGTGTATTAACATGGTATTACATAATTATAACACGTAGATATTTCAACTCTTCCAATGTCATTATTATGTGAGCTCTGTCGTCTTCATTAGCTCTCATCATCATCATCATCATCATCATCATCATCATCATCAACATCATCATTTAGTACTATTTATAACAGCAACAACAACAATAATTATAATAGTGACTACATTTGTGATAAGCAATTATTTGTTCTGGGGTTTTGTGTATGTAATACAAATATAATTTTGGTAAACATAGAAGTTCCCTAGCACGTTAACATTTAATATCGTATTTATATCAGTCGCGTTACTAACTTGAGAAAAGTTTTTTTTTTTAAATAAGTCTTTAAACAACGGTTTAGGATGACACTTGTGCTTTCAATATTTTTTCAGATGATTTCATATGTTATAAAATAAAGTAAAATGAAACTTATGTGTATCAAGTGCGCATGTTTTAAAGGTGAAAGTTACGGTCGTATGTTTCCCATGGAAGTCGTTAACCACATGTTAATAACCGTGAATTTTATACAACTGAAATGACTTAAATATAATGAACATGATACTTCAATTATAGTATGGCAATCAAGTGCTCTAGACGATTGTTTCTGTCAATAAAACATCACCAGTTTAGCTCGTATGTGAAACGGAACGTATCATACATGACCGAACAATAGGATCAATGTATCCCAAAATCTGTCCAAGAATAACCACTCTAAAATATTACTGTCTTAGCTTTTGAGACGTTAAGAATATAAACGGTGTTACCAATTCGAAATATTACGTTAGTATAAAATAATCATATGGTACTGGTATACCAGGTTCTGGGCTTATGTATATCCTTGGGGATTCAAACGGTCCAACAATGGTGGCAATGATCAAAATGCGTTGTGAATGTGTATATAAACATCAGACATGAGAACAAAAATAATATTTAAGTTGAAGTTTAATTATCTATTGATGTACTACTAAAATAGTATTCATGCTGCTTTAACCCTTTCACACCTGAATATCTGAGTGGTATGCTCTTCCTATTGTTTAAGATCAGTCTATAATGGTCTGTAGGGTTGAAAGGTTTAAATAACTGATTACATTTTCGTCCATTTACGTAAGTGTTGACGAATTGTTATTAAACAGTTCATTTGATTTTTATTAGATTCTACGCGGATCTAACAACTGCGGAAGAATAGATCACGTGATGGTTGGCGGACAGACAGGGGCGGATTTAGATCGTGTTAATGAGATAGAGAAAGTGTGTACATTGGAAGAAGTTGAAATGGAACCAGGTATACATAGAAATAGTGAATTTAGGAAATAATACAGAATTTCAGTGTATGATATGACTATTATGGCAGCAAATGTCACATTTAAGAATTACACAATGTTTTTACTCAGGAAAAATTGTTATTCTATATAACAATTAACGCAAACTAAGTTTAACTGGATTGAAATCCAGAAAGAAATATGTTTTGATCTTAGTGTTAGAATAACTTATATTGATTTAGTTCTATTGCATAATTACATCACGTTCAACATATTTTTTATTTATTTCATAGCGACCAGTGTTTGATAGTGGAAAAGAGAATCTGGTTACAATATTTGTGTTTATATATATATTAAAATTGTTAGAGTTCCGTATGAAAGCCCATTATAGTTGTATTCCTTTTTCTTCTTGATCCAGTCATACGTATAATATTAATATATATATATATATATATATATATATATATATATATATATATATATATATATATATATATATATATATATATATATATATATATATATATATATATATATATTATTATATTTATTATATATATGATAAATATATATATTTTTATATTTATATATATATATATATATATATATATTACATTTGTATCGCTGTATCTATTCAAGTTATTAGGATAAAGTTTTTGTCTTTGTCATTTTGTCATTATCATTGGTATCTGGGAATAGACCACCGGCATTCCGTCAGGAAATTGGCAATTTTTCTCACGAAAATTAGCTTAGGCATGAACTCGCGGTGAAGGTGGTGAGAATCTTCATGGGCCAAAGTGTCACCACTCACGACACTCTGAGAAGGATTATATCTAAGTGTAAAATGATTATTTAGTATTTTAAACATTTCGTCGGTTATCTAAAATTTCTGACATATGATAAATATTATCACGTGTTTTGCAGGTGACGTACTCTTCTTTCATTGCAACTTGCTTCATAAGAGTATGGGTAATGTCAGCCAGTATCGTAGATGGGCGTTTCTCTGTGCTTACAACAAAGCAAGTAACAACCCTGTCATCCCTCACCATCACCCGCAGTATACGCCACTTCAAAAGGTGAATTCTACATGTCATAATTTTCATCGGAACACTATTGATCAAGTTGTTGATTTATATACAATGCTTATGCATTTGGTCATTTAAGAATCTAGAATCACTATCGGGTGTTTTGCATTTTGACAGGGTCCGACCTGTCTATTGTCGGTCAGCAACATTTTGTTTTTACTCAATTATTCTGAGCTTGCTACTTATAGATGGAATGTATCTGGCTATGGTTTTGGAACTCATAACAATTGACTTCACTTTTGGGGTGTTTCTAAAACGCATAAACGTGTGTCATTGCCAAAAGTGCGGAGTTTCTATTGCACAATTCTTATTATGCCTCGGGAATGCCTGTTTATAATTTTTAGTCGATTTTTATACCACTATGTCATATGATGTTTTATTGTATGTGTGATGCCCGTTTTTATTGACGTTTTACAGTTACAAGCTGTCGGCCATTATTCAATGGCGCATGTAAAAGATGCACTGACAATGTACCTGAATGACCCAAACAACACCGACCCTTTCCCAAGTAACTTTGCTTACATCTACTAATAGTCAGTTGAGATGTTGAGATACTTGTTCAGCAGACGATGTCCTTTCCGATTGTTCCCAGGTTTTATTCTCCATGTGTTTGTCATTTGGAGCCATTTGAGTGCGAAGTCCACTTTGTATAATGTCATATGGACTATCCAACAATTAACACTGTAGTATATGTTAATGGCAGTGGTGTATTTACCTTTCATATTTAACTCGAGCGAAC